>NAOQ01000713.1:22336-35207 GCA_002751075.1 Ichthyophonus hoferi
AACTATTTTTAGTCTGGTTCGGAACTGTAAAAATCGCAGGTCAGATAACTTTGTTTGACTCGCAAAATATCATACAATGGTCGAAATAAGTAGCTATTCCAGTATCTCTTGGCACTCTGGAATCATGGAAACCTTGGTAATTATGTGATCATGCAATATAATCGGTAATAGTAGTAAGTAATATGATTACTTGCAATTGCGATTCCCTAATTAAAAATAATAATATCAACACAATCCAATTAACATGTGTAGATATTACTAATTAAAGTTAACAACGTGTTTTACTCATATGATTTGAAATTTAACAGGAAATGTATAATATAAGCATCAACACTTGGTAAAATGACTTACACATCCAATTGTGTTAAAACTACTCCAACTCATAGCTAGAATATTCCAACAGCCACATCCAGATCTTCTTGCTTCTATTACTGATTGACCTGGTCTTCATATTAGTGGTAAGAATATGTTTGTGTTTCTTACCAAAAACAAGTCCCTACTCTGTAGATATTATTGAAAGTCATGCTGGCATTGTCAGACTCTGTCAAAGAATCAATAGACATACAAGCTCCAGTATTGGTATATGTGAGACAATTTCTGGACACCGAGGTGATGCAGATTTTATACCCATCAAAGATGTCATCTATCTAAATCTTGTATTGTACTTTCTTCAGAGTCAAAGGTAAATATACTTTTCGTTTCTTTCTTAAATCTGCAAACTAAAAATTATAAACTGCAATAGTTACAGGTATACATTTTAAAATTATAGGTTTCTGATTTAAAACTACCTTGTTTGAAAAAAGTCACTATTTTAACATTAAAAAGTCTCTTTATTTATGCCTAATAAACCATAATATAAATTGGTCCAGATTAGGTATTTGTCACTTTATCATATAGTTTAGGAAAAGTGTAAATTTAAACAGACCTGTTAACCATAATAATAATCTAATTGTAAGGTTATTACTTATTGCTTAAGATGAGCAGCACTCTGGCAGTATAGTCCCCCAAATCTAAAGGTAATTCCTGAAACCAGGCTAACTCCAATTTCATTTATAGCAGCCAAATATAGATGTAATCCCTGATCTCTTCTAACATTACTTAGATTTGGCTAAATGCCCAGAACTAAAATTCACAATTAAATCTTGTTAGAATTTA
Source organism: Ichthyophonus hoferi (assembly GCA_002751075.1). NCBI lineage: Eukaryota > Ichthyosporea > Ichthyophonida > Ichthyophonidae > Ichthyophonus > Ichthyophonus hoferi. Next base: position 23,492 of record NAOQ01000713.1, read on the forward strand.
TGAAGGCTGTGATAGACTCTTTAATAAATCAGATATGGCTTTAATTGCTTTTGTTTCAGAGCCTAGTGGATGGGAGGAATCAGACTATTTACTTATGTCGAAACTCTCCTTTAGGTTCCTTACAGTAGCTTTCTCGTTGGAGTCAAAGTTACTTTAAAAGTTTACTTTCGTTTTGCACCGAAATATGATGCAGTGATGATGAAAGTAAAGACTTACTTTTCATAGAAAAGTGCTTTTTGTGTGCACTTTTGATTTTACTGAAAGTCATTACATTACATAGCAATTTGTGGTCGTTCTAGTAACTTGCCAACAGGCTTTGGATATCCAATTAATTTTTATGTAATGGTTGTTCTTGCTGGGCTAACGGTGGTAATAGCTGATTGATTTGATCCATCTTCAAGACTCGGTTGATGTGGTAAAGGTCCTATAGAAGGTGTGTGTATTGACTCTCTGGGCAACACATTGTTGTAATGGTACATTTGTTCTAATTTATAGGGAATTAATGCTTTGATATGCTTAGGTGTTAACGTGGATATTAAAAAATGAGGCTGATGAGTAAGAGGTGCTATATTATGATGCAAATAATAACCATTATCACCATTTAATGCTAGTAAGCGGGTCTTTGACTTTTGGACGAATTAAAGATCTGGACAGTGATCATTGTACTCCAGTATTAATAGGGAACTGGACATTATAATAAAAACGTTATGATTACAAACGTATATATTGTAATATTGTTTAATCAAATAATCAAATGCAAAGTCTTGTGTATGTTACGAGTAGTTTTGTTTTTGACGGTATGGGCGCCAAATGCGTGTAGCTAGCTGGATGTGTAAGCGGGGGCCTTTATTAGTTGTTTCCGTTTCCATTTCTACTTTTCCAATTTTTGTTTGTCATATATGTTAAGTGTGGTTAACCCTACGCGGTTATATTTATCGTTGTAAATGGGACCGATTGTAAGGGTTCTTATTGGCTAATACAATTTTCAAAAGATCACAGAGACCCATTGAGATTGTCTGATCTTATCTTGATACTCCAATACTATTGTATTCTTATACAAGTAGTTGTTTGGCTAACTACCTCATTAATATAAATGCTGACATAATGTTTATTGCCAATTCATTTTACCTGGATGGGAACGTTATGCAATTAACTAATATAAGACTGATCATTTCATGATCCACGTGTTATCAGAACTTTAGCAAAACCATGTATTTTTTTTAAAGTTAATGGCTTTGTAACAGACTGTTTAAATAAAATTTTAACACATTAGTATTAGAGTATTTTTCATTGGGTTATTTAAGAGAATAAGTAGAGGCAGAAGCATCCCCGTGACTTATATCCTTTTAAAAGAGAGGGAAGACCAAACAAAAAGGTGTTTTAAAATGTGCCTTTGCATACGCAGAATACAGATAGGCCAAGACATTTTTTTTATTAAAAACAATCTGTAGAAGTTGAGGACTAGGCCCATAAGCCTGATAGGACAAGGAAAGCACAGTTAGTTGGGTAGCCAGTTTCTAAGTGATGGCCCAGTGAGACTCTCCAGGGATCCAGTAGAGGATCTGTTTTTATAGGATATATAGAAATGGTTATGATGCCATTCTTTGACAACTATGTTGTGTTGTTAAAGGCAAGACTCCCAGTTACCTCAACACAAATAAGAACTGCATATACTCCTCCTGGCAACTGCAAGACTGTAGAGCTCTTGGTAAAAGCTACTGGACTTGTCTTAAGCAGGATACCTAAGCAATGAGTTATATGAACTAGAAATATATAATTCGTTAAGTAGTTAAATTAATCCTATCCCAGCACAGTTGTTGTTCTAGCTGCACATTGACACTGGACTGGCAGTCCATTCATCCTTCTTGGTCTGGCCTTAATCTCTTCCTATCATTGATGACCGTCTGGTTTGACATAATTACATAATTGGTAATGGTAATATCTTGGTACTCTATGTAAAATATACTTATGTTTAGGTGAATCACAAAGTGAATTAAAATGTAAGAGCAAACAATATCTTCTCTTGTAATTAAAATCCAAATGCTTAATTTTAATAACCAATACTGGTATTAGTTAATGCACTTGGTTTGGATTTACAGTCCCCTTTTGGCATTGTAGAAAAATTTCTTTAATACATTTTTTTTAACTGCACAAGGGTTTCTGCGTAATTATTATTTATAGACCCCAATAATCTAAATAAAGACATCCTATTTCAAGTGGTCATGACACCAGTGCCAAGAGAGGTAATATTAGTGTATGTATTATTGATCTGACAAAATTAATCTGTATGCGGTTGTGGCCGTGCCAATTAATTTATCGTGTATGACATTACGTTTTGTGATTATGGTAAAATGGAGTCAATACTTATTAGTTGATCTTCTGACGTAGAGTCCACAGCATTTTGCTGCCCATTGATCTGTGGGGCTCAATCCTAAGCCATTTCTTGTTTTGCTTTAGGTGAGTCTTAGCAATACTCTTTCCCGATATCTTTAAAATTTATCCTCATAAATTGTCGTGACTGCTATAATGCTAATACTAACACTTTATAAACTTTAATTAAGTTTATGCCTAGATACTAAAATCGCGCCCGCAAGTATAATATGCAATAGCACAAATGAACCTAGGCTTTGTACAACTGGTTCTCTCTGCATAGTAGAAAAAATTCTTTAATACTCTATTTTATCCGAAAGAGTACGTCTGATTGGTAATTGTACATAATCTGACTCACATACCAGTGCCATAAAAGGTTATATCAAGTATGCGATCTATTTGTCAGACATATTAACTAATTAAATTACCAGAATAAAAACTTTATTTTTACCAATGAGTGTACAGATATTAAATAGCTCTGCATTTTTGAGTTTGCTTACATTGCATAGCAGGATGTAAAGAATAATGTCACAATAAGATTTCTGACTTCATAAATGTGTACAAGGGTAGGAATAAATAATTTAGAGTATTTTAAAAATAAACAATATAATTATAAATAACTAAACATCTTAAATTGGTCCATATTTTGCAGCTGTGACATTGCGTAGCGTGGACCAATCACACTTGACAAGTTTGATGTGTTGATGTTTAGCCGTTTGAAATATGCCATAGTATAATTATATGCGATCATAATCAATGTGTAACACCTTTATCAATGAGTGTACAGTTATTTTATCATTATCAATAGATAAATAAATAGATAAATAAATAGATAAATAAATAGATAAATAATAATAAATATCCAAAAAATACTGAAAGAAGTCAATAATAAACTCTTTGAAATAGTCCTCATATTACAGTAGTGACAATATCATGGAAGGGACCAATCACACTTGTCAAATATGAAACCGAATATCACGAACTAAATCATAACATATTGCCATATGTTCCTGATGCCATGACACCAATTTAACCTCACAAGCCAACTTTTAGACCCACACAGGCAGACTTCCTAATTTAGTATCAGTGTCCAAAATTAATCGTGCAAACCCAATATACCAGCTAACTGAAGGTTTATTATTTAAATACATATTACTTAAATACCTCAGCGCTCTAGTCCCATTCCATGCTTTACTTGATTACAGACCCTTGAAGTCTCTTCTCTAATAAGCCCTAGAATGGTTACTGTACACTAGATTTAAACTGCCCTTATTGCATAATAAGCATCATAGTCCGATTCCAATTTTTCAGTGATCCAATATCATCTTTGCATTGATCATGGGAGCTCATAACATATAATTTGTGCACACCAATCAATCGTTATATAAAAATAAAATATCCAATGGGCAATGGCTAAAAAAAAGAAATGCAAATCTCTGATTGTAAATTAGCCAATGAAATAGTTCTGATTATTTAGAAGTATGCAACCCTGGAATTTTTAAACCAAGCGCTTAATAGTATGTAAAAAGGTTATGACCTGGTTAATGGTGCAAAATAATTACTACAGTGCAAATAAGCCTTAATACCCAAGCAAGAGAAGCTGGGATATTTTAAAAAAGATCGTGCAACATGAAATAAGCATAATATGCTAAATGGTTTTGCCTTAAGCATCTCAAATTTGGATGGCCAATTTAAATTCAGCGACATCATCTTGAAGTAATGTATAGGTATAATTGGTTAACACTAATTAGATTATATTTAAACCAATTACATTATGTACAATCGGTGACATCAATCATTGAACCCAATGGTTGGTTGCGTGCCATTGGTGAGTAGAATTTTATAAAGGAAAATTTAAACTATTTCACCATAATAATAGTGTAATAGTGATAATAAACGTAATCGTGATATAGGATAATATAATCATAATATAATAACAATAATATAGGATAATGCAATAATACTAATAAGCCATAATAATATAGTATAGTATAACAATATTCATATAAGGTAATATAGCAATAATAATATAGTATAATATAATATCGGAGAATATAATAATGTTGTATAGGATTAGGATAATATAATATTAATAGTATAGAATAATATAATATAATAAATAATAAAAGTGTACAACATAGTATAGGATAACGAAATGAGCGCCGGGCTGTAGGTGGGAGTGAAAGCAAAAGATAACATAAGAAGATACCGGGTTGACTACTAACAGAGAGTGATATAGAATAGAGAGAGAGAAAGGGAGGAAGGCTGCCTATACGGAAATGAATAGAGGGAATGAGAAATATATTGAACGAAAGACAGTGAAAGAGAGCAAAGGATAGAGAAAAGAGAGAAAGAAACTGATAGAAGCATAAAGAAAAAAATACAGGAGATAAAAAAGGGCGAGGGAAATAGAGAAAGGGAAGGTGTAATACATGTCTGCACATCGTTTAGTTAAACTGTACATATTTAGTAAGACTTAATATAGTTGAATATTTTTTACATCAAGGGAAGAATGTAGTTTAACGACGGGCACACCACAACATAGCCAGGGATGGCTCGAGGTTTCTTTACAGGATAGTCTTCAACTTACACACAGCGTTGACATCCACCTTTGTACTTAACCATAACCATACACTTCTACAGGATTTCTTTCTTTATTTTCAATTCCAATTCCCAACGTATCTTTTTTGATCTTTGATACAAGCCCTTTCCTTTTTAGTTTAGGCTTACCCATGGAGGCCAGGGAGGGTAAAGCGTTGTTGTACAGTGGTGGCCTGCGGGAAGGACAAGGCTCTATTACTAGTAGGTCAATCCCCACTCACACATATCACACGGCCACCACGTCTTTGTCGAAAGAGGTGACCAGAATAATAGAGGAAGTACAACCGTCTCCCTTGCCAGACAGCAAGCTGTGGCCCACGGACATTATGGTGGTTAAATATGCCACCCAAGCCCATAGAACGGTCACGCCACTCCACAGACAAAACACGACACCATGTTGTGAATTGGGAGGCTATCAACATTCTCTTATTGATGAAGGACAGGCAACCTTGGACGATGAGGACCATAAAGCCATAGAGCCTGCCATTTCTATTCGTGCGGAAGGTACCTTGGTTACGGTTGAGCCTATCAGTAACAGGGATGGCAAGGCCACTATAGACAGAGGTGGTGACGTCATAGGACCAATCATTACATCTTCAGGACCTTCCCTTTCAAGCAACACCAAGGATAGGGAGAAAGAAGATCACAAGAGGCCATGTGATATTATGGGTTCTGACGTCACTCCTTCCTTCTTGAATTTACAAAGAGGGCCCTCTCTTGCAGACAGACAACCTATTGCTAGAGAGGATATAGACCAGTGTCCTGACATTGTCCATGAGACTATCGTTGAGTCTGAAGATATTCGACTTGACCTGTTCCCTTCGTGTTCACCATGCCCCCTCAATACCCATCTCACCAGTGAGGTACTCCCAACAAAGACCAACGGGTTGCAGGTAGAGGTTGATCCCACCTCTCTCTCTCCACACCTACCTCACCCAGACATTAGTAGGGTAGAGAGGAAGGGCATGTTGACTAGTGGCCGTATACGAACAAGTTCAGAGGCTGATGCGGCCTGGGTCCTAACCCACCTGGACAGTAGCAAGGGGTTTAACGACTACTATGAAGGGAGAGGGGTGGGCTTACTGGCCGAGGCCACCAGGGAAGAACACGCGAAGCTGCAACAACAAGATGCCCGGCAATGCTCCATCCTTAACATGGCACCAGAACACAGATACACTTCTATTGGGTCAGGCCAGGTCAAAGAGGAAGGGAGACATGTAGGGATGAAGGAAGAGGACGGCCTCCTATTGGACCTTCTCAAGTACAAGCGTGAGCATCAAGAGTGTGTTGTACCCTACCCATCCAGGGAAGGACTTCAGGGACAATTTAGCCTGAATGCCACCCCACGGTCCTACCCTTGTGACTCTGATGAATTTATTACCGGATATCTAGGGACTGGATCACTAAATACCCAAAACATCCCACCCACTAACAAGGAAGGAAACAAGCCTGGTATAAGCCCTGCAGTTGCAAGCCAGCAGTCAAACCAGTCGACACCAGTATTAATACCACAGCAGACAAACACACCAATGTGTACTACTACCACATCACCTCCTGCAACTTCTTTGTGTACCACTGGCTTTTCTCCCCATGATTCAGATGATAGTGATAATGAAACGGAGCCTGAGTCATGGTCCAATGAGAAGGAGGATGATAGCTTTGTACCTTCTCAGCCCCAGCGAATTAACCCTAAGTATAAAGTGAACACCTATGTAACCACAAACAGAATCCCTCCCGATACAAACCCTATCCACCCTACCATTAGTAGTGTAGTAGGGCCCGAGCCAGGTCTTTCTGCCTACCTTTACAATTCTAGGCCGCCAGCTGTCCGGGCAGCAGCAGCAGCAGCAGCTACAGCGATTGCAGCAGGGAGAGAGAGCCAATCAGCATCAGATGATGAAATGCATATAGATATTGGATTGGACGAACCAACTGGGTTAAAGTTGAAACTTCCTATGCGTGGAAAGAAAAGAAAAGGCAGACGAGGGTATGGGTGTAGGTGCCCCTATGCAGGCTGTATAGCTACCTTCCAGTATCCCAGCAGCCTAGAGCGACATGTTCGTGTCCACACTGGAGATCGTCCCTATATGTGTGGGATAGAGGGCTGTATGAAGTCGTTTACTCAAGAGACCCATATGAGAAAACATAAACGAAATGTACACGGCGGTAGATGATATTAAGTGTTGCTACAATGTTACGCCAATAGGGCTGTCTTGCTCAATTTCTAGGTTGTGTTAAAGTATGTTTTACGTTAATTTACTCCTTTTTTTTCTGCCGACTAACCGCAAAATCTTCATTTATAGTGTTATTATCATTAGCTGGTAGGAGCAAGTAGAGCCACACATTAATTTAGTTGTTTTTATATATAGAATTATTACGACCAGGGTATACTACTACCTATAGAGGAATATGTTATACACCTCCATTCAATGCTCTAACCACAGTTTAATGGCGGTATGTGCAGTAAAAGGCAGCCTATCTTGTGGGAAGTGGAGTGATTCTTAGCAATGATCTCATATATACCAGGTAGCAACGGCAACCGTTTCTCTTACTTTGACATTAAGGAAAAAAATACATCGAAGTAATATAGGCTATATGTTGTAGATTTGAGCTAAGCTAATTATTTATATAGTCAGTCATTGGCCATTGTTGCTATATTCAACATGGCCAATGGAGCAATTACCTTTTATTGTAAACAACCTATGGGACTCCCACCACACCATACTTTAATGCTATATCATCTAGATATACATTAGAAGAGAGACTTAGCCCATACCCTTTATATATAAAGCCGCAGCTGTATGTTGGTTATGAAACTATATCTACCATGTACTATGTGCTATATACTATACTTAACTATACTATACTCTACTGTACTATACTGTTTCCATAACTACCATGTTCTCTGGCTCTTATTCAATTATACAACCCCATCTATTCTTCTATTATCATTACCATCACTCTCACGAGGTCTTTCTGTATACATCCTTCAATCAACTTCATCGGCATGTGTGCCATATTGGTTGGCTAAACATAGATATTATACTACTATACTCCTATACTACTATACTACTATACTACTATGCTACTATACTACTATACTACTATATTACTATTATACTATATTAATATATTACTAGTATGCTAGTATACTAGTATACTATTATACTATATAACTATTATACTACTATACCATTATACTATATTACCATATTACTATATTACTATTATACTACTATACTATTATACTATATTGCTATCATACTACTATACTATTATCCTATATTGCTATTATACTATATTACTATTATACTACTATTCTATTATACTATATTACTATTATACTATATTACTATTATACTACTATGCTATTATACTATATTGCTATATTACTATAATAATACTATACGACTGTACTATATTACTATTATACTACTATACCATTATGCTATTATACTATTATACTACTATACTATTATACTATCTTATTATTATACTATATTACTATTATACTGTATGACTATTATCCTATATTATTACTATACTGTCTTACTATTATACTATATTACGATTATACTGTATGACTATTATACCATACTAGATCTATACGAGTCAGTGTTCATCGCAGGGGAAATTGAAACCTGATGGTGGGATATTTCCGATCTTTTCTCCAATTACACAAACTACAGCGTAATTCCTACTGAGTGTATGTAGACAATACCACAATGGCCTTATGCTGAGCAACAGAATATATTCCTTTATATAGATTAGATAGATACTTTGTGACTGGCTTACAATGAATCTGTCAATGGAATGCAATGTAGACTCATTTCCCTCTATTGCATCAATAATTACAGTCAGTACTGGTGTACCAATTATAATCGTTTATCTGTTCAACATACCATTGGACTATCATCACGCGACTTTTAATTTTGTTTAACAGAAGAATACTTTGTAATTTCATTGGTTAGAGGTGTGCACTATTTTTCATAAAATTTTAACACACCCAGTCCCATAGTGTTTGGATTGGATGTCATAGCTGTCTACCAATGGGGTTTGTAGTATTCTCAGTGGGCCCTATTACAGAAAATTAAAATATATTATGGATATTTGATTGAATAAACTGGGACCCATTTAGTTCACTTAGTAGAATTGAATATATGCACTTTTCCATTTGAAGAATAGTTAGCCACTATTGGCCATCTAAAATGACCAATGAGATGCTACCTTGTCGCAACTTTAACTCCAATAAATATATGGAAAATCAATTCCTATCTGCATATAGTATCATACATGATAGGTACCTAGTTCACATGCCACTTGTAACCATGGTGATATGGTTTATATTTATTCCATCCAATGAAACAGAAATAATTTCTATATTCAAATATACAATTGCTTTGCAAATTAGTTTTTGTAATAGAATGAATAGATGACTCTGGTTGTAGTTGTTCATTTTAATTTTATTTCAATTCCATATAACACATGAATGGTCACTACGGGGTCTAGCCCGACTTTGATTGGATAATAGGGTATAAGTATAGTCCATATAGTAGGTATAACAGGGATAGCAGGAATGTGGAGGTGTGTGCACGTCCACCATTGGTACAAAGTCAGCCATATCATGTATATCCTTTGCAGTATTCTACACATCTATATATATATATATATGCAGCCCAGTCACAACCCCTCACTCCATGGCCATCATTGGCTCAGAGTAAGGCTATAAGATGATTCGATTCGTCACAGGAAGGGACAGAGGATAACTCGACCCTATTGGTTTTTACCCACGAAGGGCAAAGATAACAAGGAGAAGTATACCTATCACCAAACAGTCTACAGGGAGTTAAGGATGTATATGATTGGTCACAATATAGAGAATAGCATATGATTGGTTACAATATAGAAAATAACATATGATTGGTTACAATATAGAGAATAGCATATAATTGGTTACAATATAGAGAATAGCATATGATTGGTTACAGTATAGAGAATGGCATATGATTGGTTACAATATAGAGAGCAGCATATGAATGGCCACAATATAGAGATCTAATGCAAAGGAATGTGAAGAAGATAGTACAGAGAGAAGGCAATGTAATACATAAAGGATAATATACATACATATTATATATAGTTAAACATGCACACACCTATTATATATACATTATACATACACGCATATACACTATATGAGGATACTAAATACACAGCGCTCCCACGGCTCCAGCATATAGGTGCCTATAGTGACTTCCATCTGATATTTCTTGAGCCCTAACCAACTACGGGTAGGTGGCTGTCTCTGCGCCAGTTTGACATTCCTTTGACTCTCGGTCTCGGTACTCATAGTGGTTGATGGCTGTAGGTAAGGATGGAGGGGGAGGGAACATTAGGGTATGGGTGGGTGTCTGTGGGTGATAAGAAGAGATAAAGGGGGTTTATAATGAAAGGTTGTGTGCATGTGTAGAATATGGTATAGTATAACCTGGTGTGTTATATTATATTATATTATAGTACAATATAGTATGATGGAAAGCTACCACATCCAGGGAGACTGACTACATATAGAGAAAAGGTCTTTGTTTGTGTAGGGATGTAGGGATGGTAAGATTGGTAGTGATGGCGTATAGATGGATAAAGGAATGAGTAGGTATAGATGTAGTATATATAGGAGTATTGTTGTATATGTATGCTATAGGGCCCTGCATTGTCAGGTATACCTATATACCGTTAATAGTCATGGCGCTAGGCAAAGACATAACAATAACATTTAGGGGAAGAGGTCACCACAATACACACTGCACCATCTTCCACAGCAACAGAAACATAAAGAAATACATTAACGCACAATAAAGTTGTGATACAAGCATGGGATCTACCTTATACAGAAGAACAGAAGATATTTTATATTATTATTACAGCATATATGTTTTGTGGTGTAAAGTACTATACAAAATTACAAAGCATAATTATCAGTGTCAAAAATAATCGGTATATATATCCATTACTGTAATATTTTCATATAAATTTAATTATGAAAATTAAAAAAAATCAAATATTCAATGGAATTAAATTTTTTAATTAATTATAGATTGATTTACAGGATAGGGTTTCCTTGTCATTTTAATTACGTTTAATTACGTTTAATTACGTTTGTTTATGTATTTAATTACGTACTAATTACGTACATATATAGATAACATAGGTATATAGATAGATATATGATATATGTACTGTATGTTTTATATTTTTAGTATACTATAGTATAAACTTATATAGTCCTACACAGTTACCTTGCCTGTTATACTATAAATATCATATATTAATACACAGTTATACTAGGGTTACAGATTATTACAACGTAACCATGGTAAGTGGAGGCCATGAGTGTGACTTAAGGTCTATATAAGGCTATTATCCTCTACACACTTTGCAGCAGACTGACAATAGAACATTAGAGGGTCCTCCCCTAAGACATATATACATATATCCTCATTCCCTTCCCTTAATGTTATTTCTCTTTTTATTTTTTCCCGTTTTAGTCTGTTTTCCCCCTTACCTGTCCACCTCACTATTATATTCCTTACTTTATTTTTATCTCTATATTTACTCCTCTCCCTACCTCCCTTTCCTATATACACCCACCCGCCTACCCACCTATCTATCTACCTACCTACCTATCTACCTACCTACCTATCTACCTACCTACCTATCTACCTACCTATCTATCTACCTACCTATC
>NAOQ01000715.1:0-16068 GCA_002751075.1 Ichthyophonus hoferi
TTTTTCTAGGAAACAGCATACCCGTATGTTCCCTTTCTGGTTTTATAGCACTAAATTACTACAAAGATATAGCAACTTTGAACAGTTATATATGGCAATACAATCCAATACTTTATACATACCTTTAGGAGTTCTCCAGTATGCGAGTCAAATATACAAAAAAAAAAATCTTTTGATGTGGTAACAAGTTGAGAGCCGTCAGCATTAAATGCCATGGAGTAGATGGTATCTTGGTGGCCGTTAATGCAATGTATCTCTCTACCAGTACTCACATCCCATGCTCGAATAGTCAGGTCGGCGGAGGCACTGAACAGAATTTTCTGTGCAGTTGGGTGCCACTGGACCTATATGTTTTTGTTTTTGAATATATATGTGAATATGGATATGATTTTATAAATGAGTACGTGTGCATCGCATTAGTAACATGTGTTTATTTAAAGTAGTCGTGTATGTAGAAAGATTTAAATGAATTTAATTATTATAAGTTCTCTTAATTTGGGTAGTCAAGGGTCCGGAGAAAATATAATAAACCTCAAATAATTTCTTATTATCTTATTTTATTTTCAAACGTGTTAGTTTTGTGTTTATATGTCATAAGATACATATCGATTTTTGTGCTAGATTCAAACAAATAGGAGTATGATATATAGAAAGAAAAAGCAAAAAGCCAAAAAAAAAAAAAAAAAAAAAAAAAGGGCACTAAAATACAGAAACTTTTCCACAAAGCACACATAAATATCATACCAGTACTCACCAGTCCTACTCTACGCCTATGACCATCAAAGGTCACGGCCGGGGTATCCATGTCCTGGTCCTGGGGGACTCCTTCATCAGGAACTATCCATACTTTTACGGTAGTATCATCAGAGCAAGATGCAATCATATTTGCGTTGTATGGGTTCCATTGAATGTCTAGGACAGGTCCTTTGTGACCAATAATCTGAAGGGGAAAAAAGAAAGAAAGAAAAAGATTAGTAAATAAAGAATTATAAGCGGTATTACCGGAGTAATAAAATTAAAAAGATAAAAAGTAAGAGCATAGCGAAATAAACAAATAAAATAAAAATAAGTATATGTGAAATAATGTGCACAAAAAGAATTAAAGATACAATAAAGTATATATGCATAGAAATATTACGGGAATATAAGGGAAAAGGGTCTGGCCATGTTTATGCGGATCAAAATATATACGATTATGTGGTGATATACTGTTTTTTTTTTCAGTTGTAAGGCTATGGGTATACCTACATTGACTTTAATACAATTACACGTAATTGTGCATAAATACGCATAGTTTTAAGTATAAGTATATAGATTAAAAGTATAAAAAAAGATTTTCTGGATATATTTAAACAATAGACGTCTAAAGTAAGATAAAATAATAATGTCCACCTTGTCAAACTCAGTCATTTTTCCAATCTGATCATGACGCATAGCAACAAATGCACCACCTCCTCCGGACTCAAGAATGCACGTTACAGACTTTTCGTTCACATCACAAAAGTTTGAGTCCCATGTACTTCCTGTAACCGCAATATTATCATTACACTCTTCTTGGCGGTAAAGTGAACCGAATACGTGGCGGAATTTCGAAGAATGTACAACTCTACCAGCCATCGTGTAATATGCCTATGTCGGATTAAAAGCCTACAAATGAAGGAATAAGTCTAAATGTGTTAAAGAATCGTAAGAAAAAGTTAAGATTGCATATTGATTGTGGTAAACACGTAAAAACCCTATATGGTTTGTCGTTTTTAGCGCATTTGGGACTTTATAGTTTAGTTTTAATAAAAAATGACAATACGATCGGCTTGAAGATCTAAAGCGCGTCTTGGCACTCCGTAGTAGTACGTTACCGCCTGTGTATCGTCAACCCGTGTGCACTCTTCATCAGGACTCTCCTGGGTATGTTACAAGTAAAGATATCGAATTTGGTGTACTTCATATTCAAATATTATTTTTTTCAGATAAAAATAGGCACATTTGTGTCTGAAACCATGGCTACCTAATCCATATGCCAGATTTTAATTCTTTGTTTGGATGCATAGCTGTCTAGTTATGCAGCTGCAACAAACCAGCTAACTAAAGTAACGAATAGGTGAGTGCTAAACGTCAACTTTGGCTCCCGACTGGTTGGTGTTTAGTGGTTAAAATGTCGCTCATGTCCGATAAACGAGTGTTGTCTCTGCCAATCACTAATCATCTATTAGTGATCAATTAGAATGCCAGCAGGACAATAGCCAATCATAAGAAAGGTGTGCATAGGCTAGGTAAAACTACAAAAAAAAATGTACTAAAAATGTGTAAGTAATGCTTTTCAAATGCTTTTCACTACTTTTAGTTTACAAAGTCATAATTGATCGTGCTGTTTTAGCTAGGAATTTGAAATGACATAAATTTTCCAATTTGGAATACGTAGTGTTTTAATTTGTCCTCAATGTTTTCACTCTGAAAATGGAATCCGGGTAATCACGCGTTTTTTATAATTGAAAAGCGTCATCGAGAGAATTGTAAAGTCATTACAAACAATGAAACAAGTAACAGTTCCGATGGAATGTTTTTTCTGTCAAAAACCTATGATTATCGATAAATAATCCCAAAAGGCTGCACTATCTCATCGTAAATCCTGAAATAATTACAAGTAGCTCATACTAAGTAAACCACGATATCTAAATAGGTACCTAATTGCTGACTAATTATTTTTGTTTGCCCAAAAAAGGGATAAGATATTCTACCCTTACGACAATCAAAATGTGACTATACTAGATTTTCAGCATTAAACACAATCGGTTTAGCATGCTAATGGAGTGCTTGCTACATCAGAACAAGAGCAAACCCTACCCCTTAATCTGGGCCTAGACTTCACACCAGCTTTGATTATTCTTTGTAGTCGATTGACTGCAATTTTGGGGTTTTGTTTGGCCATCACAATAACGGTAACCACTGATATTAGAAGACGGTTTTTTTTTTATGTTCGTGTATACCAAGTCAGCCCATTGGTTCCTTCCTACATTAATCGACCCGCCCTATTGGCTAAAGGTAATATAGATGTAAGTTTGCAAAAAAAAAGTTTCTCACTATCACAATGCTAAATACTCCCTGTCTACGGCCCAAATAAGCTGATAATTGTGGTATAATGCATGGACTTTATTTTTATTTAATTAGCATTGAGTATTATTTCTCCAAATTATAAAGAGTGGTCTAATCTGTCAGTAATCGCAATAGGATGGCTTATACTTAACGATTCATCTAAAACCAAAGTCTCCTGCCTTGATGTAAATGTTCGTACCAGAAATGAAACAGCGTGAAGAGTGTGTAAATCAAGTGCTCCTTGTCATTCGTAGGACAATTTATTATGGTTACTCGTTGACGGCAGCGCTCCTCGTGGATTTGTTTTTGTCGATCTACCATGTGCCGACTCAAACTCAATTCATCATTGTTATTGCATCGACAATCAATTACAAATCACACTCTGCAATAATACTACCAATGTAGAGTATTTTATGCTGGAATGGCAAAAGCTGGAGTGTATTAGGATTTCTTTCAATTGCATAACGTAATGAATGCATTCCAATTAATGTCCTGACCCTTCATACTATCTCTGCTGTTACGAATATATTTCAGGTCTGGGCACTAGTCCCAATTGTTAATTATTCCATACCTCATTTTTAAGTACTATAAGAAGTCCCTTGGCAATTGTTCTTACTATTGGTTCATTACTTTAGGATAAAGGGTTACTAAACCAACTAACCAAAAGAGTATTTTTTTATACGTAGAAGGCCAATTAGAACTTCACACACAATTACTGGTATTTTATCATAATACTCATAATAAGTTCCAAAACCATTAATAAACTCGCTGTTTTCAGTTGTCAAAATATGCTAAAGCTTCTCCGGAAAATTCATTACTTATTCATAGGATACTTGTCTAATAATTCATTTACAATCACAATAATATAAATTGCAGTTGTTGAATCCAGTGCAAGTTGCAGGGTAAAATGTTCAAAACGTCTCTAAACTCTAAACAATCGCATGTTCTACAAGCAGAACTAAAAAGAGCTTTGGTTTGCTCTTAACCTAATAATAGCTGTCTAGATCACCTAATAGCAGATAAGAACATTTTACGTTTACGTTAAATATAACTCAGTACAGTAGATTCTAGTTTTAGTTTTAATAATCAAATAGAACTCGGTACAACAAATACTATTTCTATTTCCATACATACAATACTCTTCTACACGGCATCTGTGCCACCATATTGGAGTATCACCTGACTATATATATATACTTTCCATTTTCTAGCCACAATTCTATTTATGTAGTTTTTACTTGTTATAGTTAATGCTATGATGTGAATTTTTATTTCAATGCTTTTAATTATTTGGTAATCTATGCACCGGGATAATTATATACAAGAATAATGTATGAAAGCGTTATTTGTTGTCCCAACTCAAATCTATTAAATGTTGTCCAGAAGCCAGAACCAAGATTTTCTGAGAAATTCGAGAAAACAAAAAACAAAAACAGGCAAGATTGCTAAAAATATCAAAAGAATAGATGCTACATATTTACTGATAGAAAGCAGCTATTGTGGGCACTTTATACTCTATGGAAATAGTTTAACTCGATTTGCTAGATACAGTTATGATTTCTTAGTTTGGCTCTAATACCGCATCTATCTTGTGCTAATCCAAACCAAAAGCTTTCCTTTTTTTATGACCATTGAATATTCCAGTTCATTTCTTGATCACAAGTTTCTTTTTATAGCCGATCTTGTAGGTCGTTAACTCTGAATGAACACGCAGTTCAAAATTGATTTGTCAGTATATGCATATAGTGAATTAGCTAATGAGCCATATATGGAAACACTATAACTTTATCTTGATAGAATCCGACATCCCTAGTGGGTCTCTATGATCTTTCATGAGCTGTACTAGCCAATACGAATATTTTGTGATTGGCTCCATTTAAGTTATTAAACCTGGTTATATCGGTGTTAATTAAGAGTTAGCACTGGCAATAAAATTAAGTATATATATATATATAAAGTCAATCATAAAAGGCTGCTCACACATATGCGACCCACGGCCCACCCGAGTATACTTGGCAACCCCGAATGCCTGTACACATGTACATTACCGTTATAGGCAAATACGAATACGTTTGTGACAAAAAACTTTGCATTCATTTAATATTTGTTGAACAATATCATAGTATATATATATAGTTTAATTATACAACACCCAATTGGTGACCTCAAAGGCTGTGGACAAGTCACTATAATTATCGCAGTTTGCTATAGGATATTTGGAACTAACTTCAATGCCAATAAAGTAAATGTATGAATTTTGAATACATGGCAATACTCAACGTCTTATTGTAATATACCACATGATCCCTTGCTAATAATGGCGTCCATGCATACATATCCTTATATGGAATAAGAGTTAGTTTCAATAAATAGTTATTGTTGGAACTAAGTTCTTCACCACGCTTAAATAGATTGTCTTTTATTGTTACCATTTTTTATATATTGATTATAGTTACTTATTAAGGTTCATAAGAAGTTGTTGTCCAAGCTACTAGTT
Organism: Ichthyophonus hoferi; assembly: GCA_002751075.1. Lineage (NCBI taxonomy): Eukaryota > Ichthyosporea > Ichthyophonida > Ichthyophonidae > Ichthyophonus > Ichthyophonus hoferi. Next base: position 5,588 of record NAOQ01000715.1, read on the forward strand.
TATGACTTAGTGGGTAAATATTCCCTATATACAACAAACTAATCAGAATTTTAAACATATATCTATTAGTTTCTCTCCCTTATATGTATATATTAAGTTCCAAAAGCAATAATAACATTACTGTTTACTACGGCTCTTTGCTATTACAGTTTTCAATCGTCAAATTCATATTATGTCTTTTTATTTCCAAGTGGTAGAGATTTCTCATCTATATTTTTTACTAGAAGACCAACCAGTTAAGTCTGGTAAAGTCAAACCATCAAGAATTATATGTATAGTACCCATCTATCATTCAGGCACCCTGTACGTTAGAAATATAATTCATTACAGTAAATACTAGTTTTATTACTAATAGTCAAATAGAGTTCCATACAACAGACACTACTTCTATCTCCAATAGTTAATATAATTGTTGAGAAACCTCCTTATTCAGTGACAGTTAGTGCTGTTGAAAAGTAGTCTTATAATTTATCTTTTCTACCTCTACCGCAATTGACAGTATTGCTGTCTGATTGATTGATTTTTCATGCTGAAGTACATGGGGAAAAATCATCACAAATTTTTGTTTGCCATTAAGCCAACCTCTCCATTGGGAAGTTGCCAGACAATGTCATAAAGATTCTAGAGCGCTATATCCACATTCATTAGCAACATTGAGATCAAGATATACGCAAAAATAAAGGAGAAAGACCATTGGTTTTATGTGCTATGTGGCCACCACAGTATTATAGTTTATAAATATATAAGCACAAAAAACCCTACAAGTGTTGTCAGCATTTTTTTATTAGAGAGGAGATGAGTAGTTATTAAGATTGGTGTAATAAAAAGGCAGAATAAGCCAGATTTAATACATCTTTTTTTCTTTTTTGTTTTCTCTCCAAAATATGGCTCCCAAAACTAGGCCTATCAGACCACATATATATCACAGTATGATGACTTAACCTAACTAATTATATGTTGTAATCATTGTCGGCCTAGAATCCTCTACTCGGTCCCTTAAGAGTCTCATTGAACCATCGCCAAAAACTGGCTGCCCAACAGACTGTACTCTCTTAGTCCGATCAATCGTGTATGCCTAGAGCTCATTTTCTGCCAATTCTTTTATTAAAATAAAAAGTTTTAGCCTATCTGTACTCTGTGTATGCAAAGGGATATGTTAAAACTACCTCTCACTTGGGTATTCCCTCTATTATAAATGAATACAAGTAACAGGGACGCCGCTCCTATCTCTATTTATTTTCCAACATGGTAGCAACATTTTTTAGCATTTTGTTTAAGTCTTGTCAAACTCAATCCTTTGAGTCGAAGGAAAATACTATTCTCACCTTCTTTGCTTTGGTTACAAATCACATTACGGAAGTTGGCGTCTGGATGAACTTTCCCTTGTGAATAGTCTTGTTGGGATTATTATTTTGATTTGGTAAACTTAATCTTTGGTTATATAGCTTCTGGTAGAAAACTGACCTGTCAGTCATATCATGGTTTAGTTGTGTTACTCCGTTAAAAGTTTAAAAACCGAACCTTGTGTTGTAGTTGAAATTAAAACCTATAATATGTGGAACCCCCAAAACCGCAACTTAAGTGCTATTACTTTTCTGTAAGACTTTGATACAGATAGCTATTCTATTTTATTAAATAAAAGAAAATGCAAAATACTAAGACCTCTGGTCAAACTACTCCTGAATTAAAATCTATACTTAAGTGAAAATGTTTTCTAAATCCGTATCTTCAGAGGTATGATACTAAATAATACTCGATGCATAAATACACACTGGCTATACAGGACAACAAAATCAATACTAAATTTTCTGATGAGGAAATATGTGGATTTTATATATTTCCTATGATGCACATTCATTTCTTGCAGCATGTTTGTAAACAGTAAAACAATTGCTTCCAGTACGATAGTAACCAGTGTGATGTTTTGCTCTTTTCCCTAGAATAATTATCTTCCCGTGTGGGGTAGCATCAATATACTTTTAAGCATTACCTTTTTATAAATTTACTTCATTGAGATATATCCCTAGCCTGAAAGAAAAGTATGTTATATCGGTACATACGATGCAGCCGACATTTTTATATTTTAGTAACATACGGATGAGGAAAAATAATTATTTTTCATTTCATTTATAACTTCATAATCAAGGGAAAGGCTATACTTATCAATTACATTTAGACCTTAAGTCAATAATGGGTTGATATTTGACCAGCGATAACCAATAGGAATGCAGTAGACACCTTATTGGTTAAGGCTATTTTTAGTCTCAGCCAATGAATTATCAAGAGTATTATTAATTAGTTAGCACGTATCGTCCTAGGAGTACTGACTGCTTCCTCGGTTGCATAAAATTTAAAAGGTATTTGCATTTTTCAAATTTATTTTTAAACTAAAAAGCACACTAAAAGTTATAAAATACAGGAAAAAAAAAGGAAGACAACAAAATCTTTGTAAAAGGGGGGGGTGGTGTTAAAAAAACACCAATTAGTTTGTGGTATTATGGTACAAACGATTTACGCCTCGAGACCCTTAGAGCCCTTCTCAACGGTCTTCTTGGGGAGAAGAACAGCGTGAATGTTGGGGAGGACACCTCCTTGAGCAATGGTAACATCACCAAGAAGTCTGTTCAACTCCTCATCGTTGCGGATGGCAAGCTGAAGATGGCGAGGAATGATACGACTCTTCTTATTGTCGCGAGCAGCGTTACCGGCAAGCTCGAGAATTTCGGCAGCCAAGTACTCAAGCACGGCAGCGAGGTAGACTGGGGCACCGGCACCAACACGCTCGGCATAGTTACCGCGGCGGAGAAGACGATGCACACGGCCAACAGGGAACTGAAGTCCTGCGCGAGAAGAGCGGGACTTGGACTTAACGCCAGCAACCTTTCCCTTACCTCCTTTACCCTTTCCAGACATGTTTATTATTTTGAAAATATAAAATAACTTTATATGAAAATTTATTGGCAAATGAGCTTCAATTTATATGATGAGTCTATGGACAAAGCCGGATCGGTTATAACCATTAGCCAATAAAATAGTTATATATGAGGAGAGCATAGCATATTTTCAATCCGACGGTTGCGATAGTAAGTAATTTGCCCTCCTCTGTTCGACGGTTGTATTCCAACCGTCACCCACCGTCCACAATAAAAGGCAAACATCAGTCCGTTTCAAAAACATTGTTCGTTATATTTTATTTCTAACAACTAAAATCACAATGACTGGTCGTGGTAAAGGAGGCAAGGGACTTGGAAAGGGAGGCGCCAAGCGTCACCGCAAGATTTTGCGCGATAACATTCAGGGTATTACGAAGCCCGCTATTCGCCGTCTAGCTCGCCGTGGTGGTGTCAAGCGTATCTCTGGTCTTATTTACGAGGAGACCCGCGGTGTTCTGAAGGTATTCCTCGAAAACATCATCCGTGATGCCGTAACTTACACTGAGCACGCTAAGCGCAAAACCGTCACTGCCATGGACGTTGTCTATTCTCTTAAGCGTCAGGGTCGTACCCTCTACGGTTTCGGCGGTTAAATGGTTTTTTCCCCTCGCCCACTATAATAACTTGTATATCTACTGGTGTTTTTAAACACCACCCCCCCTTTCAAAGAAAGTCTCTTACAACAACAGTGTTTTAATTTAATTTAATACATTATAAATGTAGCCAAAGGTTATTTTGCTTTACTTAAATCAATCATAATGTGCAACTATAAAAGAACAGAAAGTTTATTATGCGAGCCAAGGCTTATGCTTTTATAGCATTGGTTCCCGAGTCTTTTTATTTCCTTCTTAACCCTAGTCTCCTGAATATATGGCAGACACTGCAACAGAATAGGTTAAATAAACGTAAAAAAGAAGAAGCCTGTCGTTCCCAATAATTGACATCTGGATAGATACTCTTAAAACACGAGCAACATCTAATGCCACAGGTGCTGTAAATAATAGGGAAATCTATTTTTTAAAACATTATTATGGTATACATGGTATAAATGCCTACATACGGGTGTTTATCTGTATTCAAAGAATGAGTTACTATATTTTCATTAATTTTTCAATTAAGCAAATAAATTTGTATTTGAGTTTCATGCTACTAAATATTTTAGATTAACCAAAAACATATGAAGCCGATATTTTGATACAACTCATTTGGATTCAAACAAGAGTTTCAAACTTAGTCCCAATGAAACCGTAAAACCTTTATTTCATCTTTACTTCAAACCAATTTACATGTTTCCTTTTTTAAAAGAAAAATATGACCAACTTGTCACAAAACTTGTGCATATATTCACACATACTTATGCTGCAAAAAAATACCTGCACGCAAATATCCATTTGAATAGCACTTCCATAGAGGATAGAAGGGTGGAGTTGGGAAGCTTAACATAAAATATATGTTGTAAAGTTGTTTTCTCTTGCACTTAACTGTATGTGTATCAGTTACGTATATATTATCTTTTCCGACTGCACTTATAGATGTGGTTTTCTACACGCACCTATATTATTATATTAATAAAGGTAACAGCGTCCGCAGGGGTTGAACAGCAGGATTGAATATATACATATTTGATAGTGTCCCTTGGTATATCTGTGACTACCAGATACTATAGATCTACTTATACTTTCGCTGATTTGTTTAATAAAAGAGAGAAAAGTTCTAAACATTTATATTAAATATAATAAGACCACGAGTCGCAGAAAATAAAGAAGTCATTTAGAATGAAAAGAATAGCAGTAGGCGGACTAAAGAAGAAACTACAAAAAAAAAAACATAAATTTGTCGGCAAATATTTTAAATTTAATCCAGTTATTGTTCCTTCAAAATAAATTTATGACTTACAAATTTTTTTATCAAGCCGTTTCATCCTACTCTGTTGCAAACTTAGAGGGTGTACTGTTACGTTTATGAGGGAGGGTCCGTTATTGAATATAGTTTAGTATTAGTAGTAAGTTCTATACAATTAAATGAAACCCGAAAGGAAAGGGCTACACGCTGCTTTTGATTAGTTTAAAATGTTCAATATTAATGAATACTTGGTAAACAATTAGGCCGCGTCTTTGTTAGGCTATTGGTTTACTAGCTTTAAATCTTGACGCTCTCTGCTGGGGGTTTAGTTTTTATGCGCATACCTTTTAAGTGTTTATTACCTGTTGCACTTTTGTATTCATAAATGTTGTTATAAATAGATAGTCGGGACAATAAATATATTTGAATATAAACAAGTAAAAGACTCATAAGATAAATAATATGCAAAACAAATTTAAGTACATAAGGCAACAATGTTTCTTTTTGCAATTATGCTATTGCGTAAAAAAAAAAAACATTCCATTAATACAATTGCCTAATATAATAGTTTACATTGCATGCAAGTTAAAAGCTTCTCAAAAACTAATTAACATAATTCGGTTATCCCATTATAAATAAAAACAGTACAGCATATTTAAAACGCAAGCATCGAAGAAACAAACGACAACTTTCTTTGTAAAGGGATGGTGTTTAAAAACACCAAAATGTTAGCTAGTGTGCAAGGACAATGAGGTAACTTCTTGTTTAAGCGCGCTCACCACGAATGCGACGAGCAAGCTGAATATCCTTAGGCATAATGGTCACACGCTTGGCGTGGATGGCGCAAAGATTAGTATCCTCAAAGAGGGCAACGAGATAAGCCTCGCTGGCCTCCTGGAGGGCGCTGATAGCAGAGGACTGGAAACGAAGATCAGTCTTGAAATCCTGAGCAATCTCGCGAACAAGACGCTGGAAGGGAAGCTTGCGGATAAGAAGCTCAGTAGACTTCTGGTAACGACGGATCTCACGAAGAGCAACGGTTCCGGGGCGATAACGGTGGGGCTTCTTAACGCCACCAGTGGCGGGGGCAGATTTGCGAGCTGCCTTAGTGGCGAGCTGCTTGCGGGGGGCCTTGCCACCAGTGGACTTGCGTGCGGTTTGTTTAGTACGAGCCATTTTCGATAATTCGATGCTATTGAATAGTGGCGTAGAGCATTATATAGGTAGTGTTGGAGGGGGGGTAAATGCAAAAAGCGCGCCAAAATAAATTTCATGCTAATTCAAAAAACTATTTACCCCGCTTCCAATATATACTTAATTTACTCCGATTGGCTAATTATATAAAACCGATCTGCATTGCTCGAATATATATAGGAGCGGATACCAAAATGAAAAAACAAATACCGTCTATATTTGATAATAATTATTGGCAAAATGGCCCCTAAGGAAGAGAAGAAGTCCGCTATGCCCGCCGTTGCTGGCAAGGCTAAGGTCACCAAGAGAAAGTCCAGAAAGGAGAGTTACTCCGTGTACATCTACAAGGTCCTCAAGCAGGTTCACCCCGACACTGGTATCTCCAGCAAGGCCATGTCTATCATGAACTCTTTCGTGAACGACATTTTCGAGCGCGTTGCCAGTGAGGCTTCCAAGCTCGCTATCTACAACAAGAAGTCCACTATCAGCTCTCGCGAGATCCAGACTGCTGTGCGCCTTCTCCTCCCTGGAGAGCTTGCCAAACACGCTGTCTCTGAGGGAACTAAGGCCGTCACCAAGTACACCTCCAACAAGTAAATGTTGAAGTGCCCCAGTGTCGCTTAACTATTATATTTTGGTGTTTTTAAACACCATCCCCTTTGCAAAGTTGTTATTCATATGCTTTAACTTAAACTGATAATATGTAATTTCTCCTTACAGGTTTTTATTGTTTCTGTTTTTACATTGGTTGGCGGTTTATATATATATATATATATGTACGTGGTGCTTATTTGCAAACTAACTCGGTTATTTTTAAACATTTAATTTTATTGGGAGATTATTTATTTGCCAATGAAAATGAAGTTACTATTACACGCAGATCAGGTTTAATATAAGGTATGTATGTTTTCTTCCCGAGTTGGTAAAGAACAAGTATAAATTCTCTTTGCCTTATTTGAGAGTGTCGTATATCTAATATTAGTTATTTGAGTATTATTTTTTAAAAAAATATCATCGTTTTCCGTATGGAAAGAATGAACCTTGCATGTCTATATCGTTGACATTACTATAATGGCAAACATTTTGCAAATAAGCAGTTGTCCAGCCTACATCCTACGGGACATCTTACATTATGAGGTCATTTTGTTCAAGTAAATGCCTAAACATAAGAAATACAGTTGGACCGAAGACGTGTCTTAAGTGCCATGATATGTTTTTCTTGAGATGAGTCAAAAGGTAGGATTGTGACTTGCCTGGCAATGATAATGAAAATACAAAGTAACCGCTTTATATTGACACATGTAGGCCTACCATCAACCATATTGCGGTCACGATGCCTTTGTGTGCTGAATATGTATTTATAAGCACAAATTATATACACCCCCAGCTGCCGAACAAGTAACTGACCTTTTATTACCATGACCTAAATACGTTCATCCCAGCGCCAGAGCATAAGATATTAATAAATTTTATTAACGCATAAGTGGTACTTATACTATGGGTATCTTCTTCGCCTCTAGATATAGAGGGAGAGAGATGGATAGGTGTCACCTCTTTCGTATGACTGTTGTGGCTTTCTGGACCAATCACATTCAATTTTTTTCTCTATTTTCTAGGTGTCACAGTAAGTCAATATCATTGTCTACACTTTATTAACTACATACTTGCTTATATTTTCAACATACGTTTTTATATAGGTGATACTGTAATGGGTACGTGCTGAAACTTAAATATTTTCTCTTCTACCAATATTCCCACACCATTACCTCATCACAGAAGATTCTGTTAAATCCTTTGTTGGACATCCCCTTTATGCCTAGTTGTGTATTTTTATTCTTTAGAGATTTGTAAGTTTTAAATAATAATAATAATAACAATAACAATATTGTATTATTACTCTAGATTGGTTAGCCAACTAAATCGAGCCATCACATCAATCTATACTCCTATTCGTCCTCCATTAGCGATCGGTTCTTCATGTGATCTAATCCGTACTGTTTATCGAGCAATACTTAATTTATTTTTAAGTCGAGCCACCAATGCAAACTTAGTGCGCACCTATGACAACTAACATTTTTTCTATTGTTTCTTTTCCTCTTTATCTCGTTTTCATTGCCCTTCTATATTAGTGTAGTTTTTGTCCACCTATTTTTCAAGCAGTTTCTTATCTGACAGCATAGCTTTAAAGGGGCTTGTATCTCTTCTAGTTGTTGCGATTGATTTCTGGGTCAAGTATTCTGTGATTCTTGCTTTGATTTTATCCTGTATTGTAGTTATTATCTCATTCGTCTGAGACGGCAGGCAGAGATTGCAGACAGAGAATTAAAGTAAACCCAAAAATCATTATTTCGTTTCTCTCCAGAATTACGTGTTCCAGTCCTGCCTTAGAGGCTTTTATACTCAGAAAATACAGTATACCATATACCATATATAGAATAATTACCAACATAGTAAATAATGATACTTATGACTATTTTGATCTTTGTATATGTAGTTGTATATGTAGTTGTATATGACAGTATGACCCTTATTACTTTTCCCTTCCAGTATCCTTCCTGCTGTTATATTGGTACTGCAGGGTGCCTAGTTGTATTATTATTTTTAACATTTGAATCTGCGCATTCCAAGTATGACCCGTAGCATGCCTGAAGACACATGCCTAACATATTCAACCAAGGGAAAAAGTGAGATCATAAACTGAAAACGATCACAAATAAGAATATTGAAGTTCACAACCATAATCTTTGTTACAATTTGTTATTATTCTATTGTTATTAACACCTTCCTGTAATTTTTTTTCTTTTATGAAAATTTATTTTGACGTATCAACGTTTATAGTCAAGTATATGATAGAAGTCTCTGTCCGCGACAAGACGATATACGAAATTCCTCAGTGAGACCAAATAAAGATATGTTATTTTTATTTTTATTATCTGCTTACAATCAACCGCCTTCGTCCAATATGGATGAGATAATAGCCACAACAGAGGCCAGAGTTGACATCAACTGCATTTAAAGCAATTTGGCCAAACACAATATATATTAGACCGATGCTGTTTTGTAAACAAGAAATTAATACATAGATTTTGACTGGAGTACCCATACCAACAAAATTATGTCACTTTTTTTTTTTCTTTTTTTTTTCTGTTATTTTTTTTTTGTTGAAAATTTATTTCCTTATGTCTTTTTTTTTTTTACAAAAATTGCTTACCGACTTTAAATAACATAATAATCACTTCAAACTTGATAACATAATGTAAATATAATACATCGCTTCAGTTACCCCATCCGAATCGGGTTTCCCGCGGGCCGGGCTCGGACAATTTCGGGTATTTGGAGGGTAATTAAAGTGACGTTTAATACATATACACTACATTGTAGGTGGACAGAAACGTGTTTTTACTGTGTCAATGAATGGGTTTCCAGTAAGAAACTATACAGGGGAAGGTCATTTTGACTTACAAATGGGTTGAATATACAATAAGAAAGCTCAGAACAGTGATCTTTACACAGATTTTTGTCTTCTTACATAACGTTGCTTAGAGTTGTTGCTATGGCCTTTTGATCCAGCCTACACATACATTTATCAGTACTTTGTCCACCCAGGTGCGAGTTTGACTTCAACCAGAAAGACGCACGGACACACTATTAGCGTTGAAAAAATAAAAGCTGTACCTATTATAACTAATCCTGAAGACGTCGATATTATATATTTCCTCTGTTTTCTTGCCGACAAAACATAGGAACCGTACGTTATTTGGTTTAGGCGACTTGAAAGTGGTAAGAGCTTTGAACAGAACCTATAGTATTTTCATGCTGGTGTTTTTTATTTCTTTTCAGTTTTTATTGTTGCTATGGACTTGTGATTATTTGGACTTGGGACTTGGATGCGAACTGTTGTTACTCACAATCAACTGCGGGTTTTTATTTTTCATTTTTTATTTTTTATTTTTTTATTTTATTTTTTATTTTTTATTTTCATATATTTCATTATTATACATTGGTATACGCAATCAACTAGCAAGAGGGAAAGTCAACATGGAAGACTCAACCGTTATGCTCATCATTAGCCCTGCACACCAAATAACCAGAACAAGAACCGAGACACGATTACCCTTCAATTATTATTTCTATCACATGTTATGAAAAGTAATCAATCCGTTTTAAAAGCCATCCTATTCAACCATCTTTTTTGTGTTACCACAATAAGCGACTTAAATAATGAAATATATAAGGTGTGTGAGGAATCGTTCTGACTACAAAGCAACGTTGCAGAGTACAAAGCTGATATTTCAGCTGTCATGAGACGGAAACGACTTAAAACTTGACAGTTGGCGCGATAGCCTTAGGCATTAATGAGCCAGAATAGTCCAAGGAAGTTTATTCCGAGACCAACGGATAGGTAAGCAAGCATACAGGTCCATTATGTTTATTCCTATTTTTTTTTTCTCGTTCTTCCACATGTTCTTTTTTTTTTTTTTTTTTTTTTTTTTTTTTTTTTTTTTTTTTTTT
>NAOQ01000717.1:12084-26518 GCA_002751075.1 Ichthyophonus hoferi
TCAGCCTCTCCTCCCTCCCTAGTTGAAATTCTATGATGATGTTCGTAATGAGCGACTTCTTAATACAGTTGGACGTTGGTTTAGCTATCGACTGAGCGGAGCTATCTCTACTGCCATCAGTACCCAACTTCGTTCTATCCTAGATGAAGCCTTTGCGCTATTCACCCGCCTACTACAAGCCCAACAGGCCTTGGTGAACAAGATGGGAACTTTACAGGAGGCTAGATTGGCCAGAATGACCCTGGAAGATATTGAGTAGTAATATATAGCACCATTAAACTCGGATATATATATGTACAATACACTACACAGCTGTGATCTGGCTTACAGAAAGACATAGTACTTTTCTTTTACGCCCCCCACTAGAATAAAATAAAACATCACTCTCTAATTGGCCGTATATAATATTATATAACCGACATAACCGAAGGACTGACTTTATTAATAAATCATTTTGACTGTGATAATGATGGTGCTTGCTATAACCAATTAAGCAATCATTGTGCTATCTGGTTGGTATGTTATTAACATTTAGCATAGATTGCCACTCCTGGCCATGACCATTAGCCTAGGGTCTCTAGTACGTATAGACGTAGCCACAAACCTCCACAAATCTTTCTCTATAGACTTCGCTTCTCGCTTTAGTTGGGCTTGTAGTTGTTTGGCAGAGGGGGTAGGGCCGAGGACCTATAGATAGATATATATGTACGTTAGAAATGTATGTAAACGCATGAGATGAAGTGAAAGAGAAAAGATGCAAAAAACAATTGTTGTGGGTTGCATGTTGGATTGATTGTGATTGACAGGTATGGTATATTTACAAAGTGAACGTTGTTGTGTACATATGTGTCTACCTACACTTACCTGTCAAAGTCTGTTTTTAATTACAGAAGTATTTACTACCTATCCTCTTATCTTTCTCTATTCCTCTACAGCATAGGCACCCACCTTCCCACGCCCACTCAAAAAAATATATATTAATTAATCATGGCAAATCCTACGAAATATCTAACCATACGTACAGCCCATACACGTAGTACCCTAGACACCTCGCCTCCCCTCTCCCCTCTCCCCTCTCCCCTCTCCCCCTCTCCCCTTCCTCATCTCTGTGGCTATCACTTACGCTGCATGTCTCTTCTAGATCCTTGCACACTTTAGAAATATCAGCTTCTAACATGTCAGCCATATCACGACTAAAGTTCTGTTTGACAACCACTCGCATGATTGCATAATCACTAGCCCCTGTGGGGCAGGTGTAGGCAGGTACAATCCAACCACGGTGCTTTAGCTTTTCCTATATATATATATATGTGTATGTATTAGTGAGGTATGGTAGATTAGGTCAGGAAAAAGTAAATATCATCACCATATATTATAATCAAACTTTTTAAAGTCTAAAGGCAACGAGTAATAAAAATGTCAGGTGGGAGTATATAACTTAACATAGAACATACATAGAGCTAGGGAGGCTTGGTTTACACGTAGGAATGAATTGAGTATCAAAGAAAATGCTTGATTAATTATATTTAAAGAGTAAAATATAGCATAATGTCAATCAATCCGTAAAATATTTCCAATGGAAGGGCTGTAAGGTCCAGTGTAATGAAAATAAAAGAATGCAAATGCTACTTTAGTCTTTTAAAAAGCTACAATTCCCTATCAAAAAGGCAACAAGACAACATAACACAAGATAACATAAAACACAAAACATCTTCTCTCCCCACCTGGATGTCAAACACACTGTATGGACAGTTCTTGTCCTTGAGCGCAAAGGCGACCAGGGGCATATGAGCCTTGTCCACAATCTCAAACTTATCTAGAGATCGAATTCTTTCTCTCAGATAGCTGGCATTCAGCATGCCATTATTCATAATACTGGCATACCCAGTAAACCCAAGTCGTAACTGAAGGGGCGGGGGGGGAGGTACTTAGGCTTAGATAGCAAAGACTATATATATGATTATGATTATTAGTGGCACATTAGTATGACTAGATTGTAATATGTTTACAAATCAACAGTAGTAATTGACAATTCAATTGGTTTCATAGCTGATGGTGTGCAGCTTAAATTACACTGCAATTCTTCATTACTATCATACAGAGAGCACATCAGCATATATGTATTATAATAAATACGGTGAGCTTACAAACTGGTAGTATTGGGCGACAATCTGACTGGCACCTTTACTGAAATTAAGAGTAAACGACGCCTGTGATAGGGTGATAGAAGATGTAAAAGGAAAGGAAAAGGAAAAGGGATATAGGGAGGGGGCAAGGTTGGTTAGTTTATCTAGATTGGAGCTATATGTTTGATGTGGTACAATAACAATCAGGTTTGAAAGAATAGGCAACCAACAATAATCTGACAGCATGGCATGGCAACAGCACATGCACTGATTACATCCTATGATTGGTATTATGATTGGATAAGAATCAATGTAAGGTAATACCTCATAACTCCTACCATGTGTAATACTATAAATAATAATCAAAGGCATTGGTGTGCTTACAGATATAAGATAAATCATCTGATATTAGTACCAAATATCCAAAGTATATATATGCCGTACAAATATAAACAAAGACAAAGATATAGGGATAACAGTATACATATATAGTAGTTACTGTACTGTACTATACCTGATCACCTCCTAGGTAGTTGACATGGAATACCAGTTCCTCAGGGAGGGACGCCTGATCTCTCCATAGAGCCCATCCCACCCCGGCATAGACCAAGCCAAACTTGTGACCACTAGCATTGATGGATTTCACCCAGGGTAGTTGAAAGTCCCAGATCTGAGTGAAAAGAATAGAGAAAGAGAATGTGAAATACATCAATTAGATGAACATTGAAGTGGAAAGAAGAAAAAAGAACAGAGATATTATATGATGGTATAGTAGTACTTAGTATAGTTAATGGTTGAATGTAAGCTACATCACCAGTGCATTTGTTACTTGTAATTCACATCACTTGTACAACGCATATATATACGTATATCCACTTACACGTAGCAATGAATACTTATATATATATATATATATATCTACAACTATAACTATAACTACAACTACATATACCTATACATACCAGGTCAGGTGTGATAAACGGGGCGATAAACCCACCACTAGCAGCATCCACGTGTACAGCTACCTCCCATCCCTTGGTTTCGTTCAGCTCTGCTACCATATCATGTATACCTGATTTATGTGACGTCATGGTGTGAATAGAAATAGATTAGGTGTAATTAATTATGCAATTATTGCTAATTTATTCACTAGCACGCAGGGAAAGCAAAATGATGTTGTTTACGTTGGCGTGATATAGGGCCTATGAAAACACATTTAAAGCTATGACTAAGATATAAAATACCCTATATGATATGAGACAACTGTGGTGTGAAGTCATGACGGAATATAGATAGATGGTGGGGACTGGTTCCGATTCTATAAAAAATACTGGCAGGTAAGCCTGAGGTATGACGTAACCTATATACAAGTGATTAGTGATTATGGTTTGGTAGATAGTGTGCAAGACAAGGGAAAATAAGCATATGAATGGAGATCAGGCTTACATCTACATGGCTACATGGTGTCTATTGTGAATAGGGTAGATTTAATATAATGCAATGTGTGTATAGCTAACATTGCGTCTGGTATTAATATTCGATAGGGTTATAGGCTTGTAAAAGTATTTCTGGCTGAAAAATTCCTTCTTAATAGTATATAACTAGTAAAATGCAAGCATTTGTAATTGAACATTAAATGTAGTAGAACGCTATTATAGACCATATCATACCATTCCATACCAATTGTACAACCACGTATAATCGAATTTGTTTTAGTTGAATGTATAATAGTTAGTATACTAAAAAAACCAGCCTATCTTTACCTTTAATATCCTCGAATTCACCATTGTAGGTTGATCCCAAGATGCCCACCACGCCTATAGTACAGTCGTCTATGAGGGGCTTGGCTGTCTCCTTGGTTAGTACTAGCATTTCTCGTTTTACAGGGGCTTCGCGAGCGTCTACCTCAAAGTATCGGCAAAACTAGGGGTGTGTAGATATATATATATTAGTATTATATACATGAACGGTATGGTATGTGGTATGGTATGGTATGGTATATATATGATGTATGGATAGTAGACGGATATATCTATTTAGAGTTTCAATCTTGGAGTTGATAATCAAAATCTACCCAGTAAGATAGGGTTGGATGTGGTTTGACAGATTATTCCGATTAATAAAAGGTAGATAAATATATAGGTTAGATAGACCATGAGGAGGTAGGTTACCTTGTGCCACACAACCTGGACATTGGCCCCCCTGTGATAGGTAATAAAACCCAATTACCCATGTTTATTAGTGCAATGTATGTTGAAACAATATATATATACATGTAGAAAAGCTCGAATATATGAATATAGATAGACATATGTTTATATACGTAGTTATTCATTCACTTGTACACAGAGATAGACCCAAGTATAGTTATGTATATATAAGTACACACATAACTCCAACATATGGACTAACAAATATCTAGCCTAGCAGAGTTTAATAAAGTTAAAAATTAAATATTTGTAAATCATGACTTAAAGATTATATAACAATCCTAATTGAACATTGTAATAAAGTAGACAGGTCACTAAATATATGTTGTTCACCTCCCCACCCCGCCTAGATGATAAATATAAAACGCAAGCCCTAACTCCTTGAAAATAGGTCTGAGTGACCGCCACATAATTGCATTCACTGTGTATCTACTTAGAATAAGAGCGTACGAGTACGCTAACTAAACATGAACAATCTTATAAGCACATATCGGCCCATCTCTGATTTAATCGTGAATTGATGGCTTGCCTAATAAACTTTTTGTATGTGGTTTATACAAATAACTTGTAATGCCATGGACTAAGACTAATTAATAAAGAGTTAATAGCCCAATAAGACTAATTAAATTACTAAAGGAAGGATGGTATTGGTACGTACATGACAATGTTGGGCTTGGCGTCTTCGGAGAGCCCTTTGCTTTTACGCCACTTACGCCACTGTAAACACCAGCCCCATCTCAATCAAGGACAGTCGTAATATATAATACAGCTTGAACTGTACTGCATAAATAAATATTCTACTATCTCACTAGTTGTGTGCTTGTATTAATCTTCTATGTATTTGTATAGTGTACATATTTTAAACTACAAGGAGATTCAAAGTATATGTTTAACAAACAATTTGTTTTAAGATATTTGATACTGAAAAGAAAATACAAAGCTTTATAAATTAGTACATAAGATATCTCTTAATTTTTCTATAAATTCTAATAACAATAACAGCATTGAAAAAATCATATGTTATGGCTTCCCTTTTTCAAAATTAACAATTACTTTTGTAAGCATAATGCTTCCAAAAGGACCTATTATAATAGAACAAGCCAAAGCATAAAGAATGCATTTGGATAATGATAACAAATAAAGGCCACAAAGAAAATAGAAGTGACAAGCATATATACATAACATACACATATATTAATATTCATGGCCTTTAAATCATGGCCAATAATTGTTAACATCATTACACTTTTTGATTGAATACAGCCAGCACTTACTCTTTTCATGTAATATAACCGATAGATATATAGATAGATAGTTAAAAGTCTATTACATACATTCCACTTCATAGCTAATCCAGCTAACATAATAGCCTCGCTCGATCCAATACAGCCTGTGCCTATGGCCTTTTCTTCTGGGCCCAATGGGGCGTGGAATAACCGGCCTAGCATGTTTACACATCGCGTTTGGAGCTCGGCAGTTTGAGCGTACTGGGGTAAATAGAGTTAGGAATAGAATAGTAAGTAGGGTGGTAATGGGTATAAAGACAATAATGTTGAAAATAACAGTGTTCGCAATCACAATAATAATAGGTGGTAGTAGTGGCAATAGTGGTAGTAATTATAATAATAAAATAGTAGCTACAATGATAAGGAAAAGAAGAGAATTGGGTATATTTTATGGGCAATAATATTCTTAGCAGGAATGGTGATGATGATGGTGACGGTAGTAATATTAGTAATTATACTCCCATAAAGATGCCAGTAATTAATAATATATAATAATTTAACAATGTAATACTATACTATAATATATACTGCATAATAATATATAACACTATACTATACTACAACCACTCATATCAAATGCAATCTCACCTCATCTTGATCTATAAAGTTCTTCCTAGCTGCCTCTCTCATTATTTCTTCTGCCTCGGGCTCCATAAAGGTAGTGACAAAGGACGCTAGATTCATTTTAGGATTCCCATCCAAATTCATTTCCTGTAGAATGAATAAATTATCTTTTAGAACATAACAACTAACTATTTGACCGTGTCTATCATTGCTGTCCACAACTATTAAGTTATTATAACTGTTATGGTATACAGTCAACTAGAAATGCTACGCCAAGTACCATGACTTATGAATGTGCAATATAAACTACTTGCCTTGTATATATATAGAATAATTTGCAGAAATAAAACCATTGTTATAAAAACTATTAAATTTTTTTTTTCAAACATAATATCTCTATAAAAATAGAGTTATGATTATTATTTTTACTATGAATGCTGTGAATAATTATTAATTTGAACTATGCTGTAGTCTATCAGTCTATTCATAATTATAAAGATTCATATTGAATAATAAAATATATCAGAATAATAAAAGCCAAGTACTATACCAATAGTACACCTTTTTTGGCTATAAGAAGTGTGAAAAGGTACTAATTAGTGTATTTACATACTCAATCATATACAGTCTCAAACAAAATCAAAATCGCGATATTAAAATAAAGCAAAAGCAAGCACAGGCGATGATACGTAGCGACAGATAGATATATATATCCCTTTAACAACTACAATGAATATTTGTATTAACTGTATCGATAATAATAGCTCTTAACTTCTAAAATAGTTGTCGAGTTAGTAGAAAAAAAACACTAAAAATAGTACAGAAAAGCACAAAGAAAAACGTAATACATATACGTACATCCTTGATAATCTGGGAGGCTAGCACTGCAGTCATGGGTTCAATTGGCATTTCAAACTTTGGAACTTTAGCTGACATCTGATGCGACCCATAGATAGGACATACATGAGCTAGGCGCTCCTCAACTTTCCCGTTGCACATCATTTTCACACTGGTAATTAAAATTAAATTGAGATAACCTCGAACTTAACTCAAACCCTATTTTACTTTATGTGATGATATCTGTTTTTTCAGCCTTTTTAAGGATTGCAAATATGTTTATTTTCTTCACACGTTGCATTATTGGTTCATTGGTTTGTTTGTAAATAATCCCTTTAATGTTTAAGATAACCAGTAATAAAACCCTATTGTATCCATATATCATAAATATACATCGTTAGTATTTTTGTTGCTAGTTAATAAATATGTTTTATGACCAGTATGAACTATAAGTAATATTTAAACAATAATACATAATTAAATAGAATTTTTTTAAAATATTTGGTTGTATATTTTTAATTCCACCGTTTTTTTTGAGTAGAAATAATCAATGAGTAGAAAATAGGTTGAGACTGTTCTCGACATTTGACATTTAAAGATATAAATACTATAATAAAGGCTAGATATACTGACAGATAAGCAAAATATTTAGCAATAACTAGACTCAATCAAATGCGCATCTAAATTTAAAAAGCCCTTCTTTTAAATAAACTTCCTTATTAGAAGCGTAGGTTTTTTACCTTACATGGACGAAATATTAAACCTATCCATATTATTATCATTATTTCTATTATTATTATTATTATTATTATTATTATTATCATTATTATTATTATTATTATTATTATTATCATTAATAATGATAATGTTATATTCAATTTTAATGGTTGTATTTTCTACTTAACACTTTTTGTTAACCATTACATAAATTTAATAGGTTTAAGATGATGATGCTACCAAGATAGACGAAATACAAATTAGTGGATTAGTAGCTCTCGGTACAGATTAGGGTATCCATATATATCCGCATTGGTTTAAATTAGTCATTTTACTCAACCTAATCCCTATTTTAGTACTACTACTGATTATTTCAACGATCTCCTGTGCTGCCCTGTCAGCATCATAAAGCCACACTAGTTAGCGTTACAATAATTCTTTATTTACTTATTAGAATATATTGAAGACAAGTTTTTCACTACATTTTAAAAAATTTATTTATCATTTTTTTACTACATTTTTTATATTTGGTTATAGTTACCTATTAATATTAATAGGACATTGTTTCCGAACTACGGGTCTATGACCTAGCAAACACAAACAAGTGAAAGACTCATGTAAACGCCTGGTCCTATACCCTAAAAGTTAAGCATCTCCATTTAGCACAATCCGATCGATGAGAACTTTACACCTATTCCTATTGGTGTCTCAATTTTAACTTAAACCACGATCACAACTTCACATATGTCCTATTTACGTAAATTCCTTATACCAGATAAAGTATTTCCTTTATGATTCTCATTTGCCAATCCTATTGCATCCCGTGTAACGTGTATAAACCGCGTAACCGTGTTGTGCAATAACAATCGTAAATTAGATTGGGCAATTTTTAAACAATCTCAATAACAGCCTTTCCAGAAATTTGTTTAACTTATTTTATTATTCATTTTAATTATGAATTTTGATTTGCAAGTGATAAATATTTATCATTCAAATGCTTTACTAGAAGGCCAACTAGTCACGCCTGAACAGTTGAGCCATCCGAGGATACTTTATAGCTTTGAAATCAGAACAATTATGAACTCACTCACAAAGTCTTTAGATTGTCCCTTATCTATTGATAGCTATCTATCATTGTGGTTATTTTGTATAGTGGCAAAGTTACTATGGATTTATTAGTTTGCGTAAGTGTCTAATTATTTAATCTAACAATTAATTGGAATAGGTTTTAAAGAATTAAAAGTATCTTTCCTTCAGTCAGATATTACATATGAAACTTTAAGAAGGACCTTAGCTGCTTCACTTTATTGTTTTCTAGGTTGTTTCCTTGCCCTTCTGGAGCATGCTGAGTGTCTTATGCAGAGTAGCATTGTTCTTTCTTGAAATCAAGTTTTTGGGGTCATTTACCTTCTTTAATATCCCTATCACATCTGTGATAGTCCTGTGATAGTCCTGTGATAGTCCTGTGATAGTCATCCTTTCAGAAAATGTTTGTGTTGGTGGAAAGGGCCTCCATGTTGTCGTTATCACCTGGTTCTATGTATATATGGAATTCCTTGGTGTAATTTAGGATTCTTCTTTGAGAGCTTGAGTTCCTCAAGTATATCAAAGAAGTCCAAATGTATATAGAAGCAGGAGAGAGGGGAAAAACGTAAGCACAATTTACCTATGTAAATCTGGTTTAGAGGATGCAACAGGTATATTAATGAAGGTGCTTGATCCTTTGAGATTGAAATTGATTATAGGAAAGAATGATGCTACCCTTAACAAATTGTTTGCCACGCCCCAGAACGACTAAAAAGCCCACTCATACTAGACAACAATAAAGTCAAGGCAGTTAGGGTCAATCCCAGTCATTCCACTATGGCATAAAAGAAGATACTTGTGACATATTGATTGTTCTAGAATGTGGCGAGATTATTTAAATATTGTACAAACTATGTATGTGAATGCCCATCAAAGTAAGACCCTATAGTAAATTATATATTATTAATCTCTCAGTCAGATTAGTAATATGAACCTCCCACTTTTCCCTCTTTCCTCCTTCTATATACATACATGGATTTCCTTTATATAATTGAGGATTTTTTCTTAGGTGATTGGCACCACAATGCAACTAGTGCAATTATCTAGATACTTCTTAACAATTACAGGTCTATGTTAAGTTTAGATGACGCCATTGAATTCACAGACATTACAATACCTTAATGTATCCTATCTTATCCTGCAATACATTATATTGTATCATATTTTTTAAAATATAATTCAAAACATGGTGAAGGTTAAGACCAACTGCGAACTTAACCCGAGATTGTAAACACACGATCAACACTCCTCCCATGAACCGTCCCATATTCAACAGCACAGTCTACAATGGCGAAGAAAGAGGTGACATCAGGGGCAGAGTACTTGAGCGTAACATCTAAGATCTTACTAACAAACTCTATATTTAAATAATAGATCACAGAATTCTAAAGCATATTATATGGCTTAGTAGGGTAGTATTAGTAGAGACAAGGTTTGGGAGTCCTTTTATATGGTATGGTATGGTGGTGGTGTCGAGGCTAATTGCTGAGATGTTTAGAAAAATCAATTGTCCTTGAATTTTCGAATTAACTTGGTGATTGTTTGCTTTTATTTTATATTTTGAATTGGGCTATCAATTGGTTTTTGAATAATAAAAAAACCCTCTAAAATGAAATAATAATATTAGTAAAACATGAAGTATTGAGATAACCTAATTAAAGATTGCTTTGTGAATTATTAACATATAATATAATACAAAATTATATGAATGATCGAGCAGCTGAAATTCAATCAAGTTATCTCGATCTATTACTACATATTTATTTTATGCTTATTCAAAAAAAATTAAAAACACTACTACACATTAGTTTTAATTGGCACAGCTAGAATGTGATCAATTTTTATTATATGTAAATAGTGTTTGATATATATGTTCTATAAGGTATGTTTAGTACCTGTGTGATATACTATTGGTGGAAAGGGATAAATTGGTATAAGCCCATTGGCTATATAGATAGATCAGATCATATGATTACTTAATAGATCATATACTTAATTAATTAGATCACACAATCGATTAATAGACCATTATATCAATCCAATCACAACTATCCATTGTCTAATTTATTCAACTAAACCAATCAGATAAATGGCTAAGCGTGTTGAATTTTTCATGCTGAAATTTCATCCCTAGAGGAGTAGGGCGGTTTGATTGGTGGGTTATGATGGCCAGGTGCCATATAAGGAAACATAGGACGTTGATTCATTGGATAGGAACCTCCTGGGCCCTGTGATTCGGGTAGGGTCAGGGAAAAGTATTTTAAAGCTATAGTTTAAAATTTTAAAGAAATGATATATCTGGTTAGTAAGCTAAATTTATTTCCATAAATATGCATGGGCATTTAATTGAGAGGTATACACATATATATACCATAAAAGTATATAGCAGTATGCCGTAATATGGGTGCATTATGGGGTATGGGAGGTATGTATCATATTGTCAGTCTTATCAGCATATGGCCATGCTATTATATTATATATATATATACATCCATACATACATATACATACATATACATACATACATACATATGAATACATCCATAAATGTATACATATAAATATATACATACATAATATCACAAACCCACATATATTAATTAATATATACCATTGATTCAGCCATCATGAGCTCATTTCTCCTATTCTCCAAATATAGTAACATTCGATCCCGCTGTGACGTAGACTTTGTAGGCTGTGCAAAAATAATAAAAAAGCAAGTCATTATAAATATATTATATACTTCATCGCTAACTATTTATCAATCTACACCCCCAGGTACATACCCAAAAATATACAACACAGATTATATACCATACAACATATACCAAATTGTAACATATACGTATACCATATAACATATACCATACTATAACATACACCATATACCATACAACATATTATAACATATATAATAAAACATATAACATGTACCATATAACACATTATAACATATATCACATAACATATACCTACACGGATACATACCTTTCTATCTATCCTAAACAGTAAGTCAGAGGTATTAGGCACATATACCCGTGCACAGGTTGCTATGCAGATACGACACTCCAATCCATTGGCTACTATTAAGGAATCCTCGTTTGCTACTGGTTGGCGTGTTCTGAAATATAAATAGATTGGGTTGGTCGGTATTGGTTATTGTTGTGCTACACACTTTCTCTAGGTATGTATGTATAATATATTATTATACAACATAGTACAATACAATACAATACAATACAATACAATACAATATAATACAATACAACACAACACAATACAATACAGTATAATACAACAGAATACAATACAATACAATACAATACAACACAGCATAGTAAAATATAATGTTATATTTACCTTCCTAAGAATACCCTTGGCCCGTGGGCCAGTACATCAGCTAGAGTCGAACTAGTCGGGCCGGGTCTTACATAAGCATTAAGATAATGACGATAATCTGATTCCTGTTGTGTTTCTATACCCCTCCCTTCATCGTAAATCATGTTTATGGTGAGCTTGTATTGGCGTGGATCCTAGGGTAATTAATTGGTAATAATTAGTAATTAATTAATTAATTAGAGGTCTATAAGGCTTATGCTATAATAGATTTATATATATATAATATCTGTATTTAATTTTTGAAATGAATTTAATTGACTAATCACAATATCCAGCGTGGAAATTCCGACTACACGATTGGATAAGCATGCACAGATTAATATAACTGGTACAGAGTACATCTAAGATTAGAATAGACTAAATGCTATAATTATAATATACAGCAATAGAAAATGTGATTGGATCAGACATATATATCACATATCCCGGGTTAGATCGTAGAACATGACCCAATGATAATTAACCAATTAAAGAAAACTGTGACATCCCCCAACAGCCATATATGCAATTGAATAATTATTGTGTTGCTATTCTAGCTCTAACTACAAATAATTATTAATCTCATAGCTATAATTAATTAAACACCCACAATGAGTTCATTGGTAAGATAGTTCGGTCATAAGCAGTGACAATTCACTATTCACTAATGAGGGCCAATTACAAATCAAATGATTAATTAGAGATCAATACAATGTATAAACGTTCAAAAAAAATACAATTTTATGACGCAATCATGTTGCCGATTGCTTTATATTATATTAAAATCTTTAATCTAATCTAATCATACTGCTAACCAATCAAAGTGAATGTGACGTCATAGTGAGGTCACACCAATCATACAACGAGATAAATACACAATTAAACAATTAACACAGTAATATTCTAGCTACAACAATTATTTATTAATACGCTAGTGGCTATATTTAAACTAACATAATGATTTAATTGGTAGAATAATTAGGTCATTAACTAACAGTGATAATTAACCAACCAGAGTCCATGCTTACATATGATAGCGAATAACGGTTGCCGTCTCTTATCACAGATCCCGCTTTGATAACGTAAGGGACAGCCATTGGTCCATCTGGTACATGATGTATTTCGTCCATATATAGACGGTGCAGCTCATAGCTATTGGGCTCACTGATGGCCTGAGATAGCTATTGGTAGGATAGAAAATAGGATAGTATGTACATGAAAAAGAGTGTTTTCATTGGGAGAATATCATATGAATATCATTCTCTCGAATTACCCCTATATACTATTAATTTCCTAACAATATTGTAAATATTACTATATATTACTATACTAGATAAATATCTATACATAGATACATAGATGCATAGATATATGCATATACATACACATATGCGGATAGATAAACACGTATGTATATATATCTGCCAATCAAAACCTACCGCCCTCAGTAGTGCCGACACCAATCTATCTAAGGTGTATATAATATAGCCCTGAACGCCCAATGTCTCTCTAATACCATCCTCAAACCCCATCTGATAGGTTAAGAGTCAGTAAAATAATTTTGTATGGTAGTAGTGTAGTAGTTTAGCATTATATGGTAATAATATAATTCATAATACTATTTCAAAACCCCATCTGTTAGGTTAAGGGTCAGGTATACGACCTTAAAAGGCTATTAATTCTCAATTTATTATTGGCCATAAATCAACCACCACATTGATCTATACAAGATACAATGCACACCGTATCGCACACAATTAAGTTCGCTTTAAATTTATAAATCGCGTTTAACTGGCTATAGACCAGTGTACGTTTACTTACATAATAATAACTATATTATTTAAATATAATATTTAAATATAAAATATAAAATATAATCACACAAACAGATATACCAGTGTACCTAAATTAAACAAATATAATACTAAAATATTAAAATAAAAGCATAATTAGATTGGACTGATATCATGCATGTACCTCCCGGACTCACCTGATCTATAGTGCCCTCCAACAGTCTCCTAGCCAATCGCATGAAGTCATTCATCATATTGCTAGTATCTATTTATAAATATATGAGTACCTTGTTAGCATCTACGTACGACATACAATCTCTACGTCACACACACACATACATGCATACACACACATACACACACACATACACACATATATACATACACACATACATACACACACATACACACATACACACATACACACATACACACAT
>NAOQ01000718.1:9626-31105 GCA_002751075.1 Ichthyophonus hoferi
TATATATATATATATATATATATATATATATATATATATATATTATAGCACTAGATAAGGATTGGCTATATATAAATAAAAAAAATATAAAATATTTTATTGTAATATTATAGTTTTTGATCCTTGTGATCTCCATTACCCCTGTGACTTTATTCGTGACAAATTATACAACACTTTTATTCTTTTTTATGTGTTGTTATCTAAATGGTTTAGTTTATATTATTTTAACTTTAAATAAAATAAAATAAATTGAAAATATTAAAATAAATTATATTTGGATTTTTTTTCTATTTTTATTGATATATTAACATATTTATTTTTTCCTATTGTATTGTTTTTGCTATTAAATATTTTAAATCATTAAATAGCCATTCAAAACGCAGTATATAAGCATATATGCATTTATAATTGAGATATAATTTATATATTTGTGTATGTGTACGTATTTTTATAATTATAGACCAGATTAATTGACCCTACGTTGCCAACATATTTTATATTGAAAAAATCATACATAAACATATGTTAACTTTAATTTTAATATTGCATCTTTTCCTTTTCAGTTTATTATTATTTTATATCTCTGATTGCCTCCCACATTTACATATCACACATATTTATAAACGGATATATATTCATTAATTTTAATTTTAATTATCCATTCTCTTCTTTTTATTTATTTTCATCCACTTCCCTAAGTAGCTTACACATTAACCAATCATTGCCTTAGACACGCCGCGATCGGAAGTAGCTGTGTTAACAGTGGAGGCGTTAGTTCAGCGAGCCAATAGTCTGGCGGCAGGAGTGCACGAGGATCGCTGTTGTATGGCCGAATGTTACGCGCAGCTTGATGCCATGCAGACATGCCTGTAGGTGGATAACTTTAACCAACTAAGTTAATTGGATACTTTTATGTTTAGTGCCATGACTTGTGGTGTGCTTACAGGCAATCCAACTATATAGCTATTCCAATTATATATCATACTACTTCAAATCCCATTTTAACTTTTTATTATATTCTATTCCAGATTAATTATTATATATTACATTATATTATCCCATTTGGTATGTCTGTATGATATTATAATACTGCATAAGACTGCATAAGACTATATAATACCCTACCATACTACATACTATATCATACTATATGTTAGTACATTATACCGTACTGTATTGTACAATATAATACTATATTATACTATACCATACTATATCACATCACATCATATATTATTATTAACAACCACTTATAACTAGACTTTGAAGTATACCATATTATACGTACTATATACATTATGTTACTAAACCAATCAATAAAAAGAAAGATAATATATCATTCTATTATTAACACTGATACATATATCTATATATAGTAGTATATTTTATGTAGTAATGCATTATATATATCATTCTATTATTAACTCTAATATATATAGGCAAGAGGCGGTTGGTGTATTGTCAGCTATTCTTTATGCTGATTCGTCCACAAGCCAACCAATCATGACACCTAAGGTACCTGCTTTCTACTATATAGCCCTGGTTGCTAGACATGACTCTTAAACTGTTTTGCTATTGTATAATGTATAATTATTCATTGAGTTAGATATACATATGTATGTATTCATGATTGGTGGTTAGTGAGAGGGAGAGAGGAAGAGAGAGATAATGATTGGTAGGATAGGAGAATAAGAAGGCAATAGGTAGAGTGTGTTATATTGTAGTACAGTGTAGTGTATTGCCTTATATTATATTATACTATACGTTATTAATATATAAATATTTCATTCATAGTCCTATCTTCCCTTTTGATAATCACCTTTCTTTTACATAAAGACATTCTGGCTAATCCTTTTTCATTTACATATTTTCATTTATATTGTTTTGGTTTTTTCCATTACTCTTTCTCTCTCCCTCTCCCTGTCACTTCTTTATTCTACCAACCAGGCAGTAAGCACTGGTATGTCTGACCTTGAAGGCCATATATTAAAGTTAGCCAATGAACTGGACCAGTTAATACAAGACCAAACGCGGAGAAAGCAGGTAAGCTAATATTAATGAGAATTGTTATGTATTAATATATATATATATATATAAATGTGTATTAGTATATATATATATGTGTGTGTATTACAGAGAGTGTACTCTCTGGACTCCGTACATTGTAGGCCCTGTTACGTAAAATTTATATTAAAATACTGAATGGCACCACTTTTAACATAATATGTGGTATAACATATATACATTTCAAAAGTACCAACCATATAGCCTCCAAGTCCCTTCTCTTTCTTCCTCCCTCTCCCTCTCTCCCTTCTTTCTCCCCCGATTTTACCTTGGTCATTGTATATATTTCTTTGTGTTGCCTCATTATCATTTCAATATATCCTGGTTTGGTTTAATGATTTAATTTATTATATTAATTCACAAGGCCATCTGTTCCAGTGCTAATAGGTTGTTTATTTTTATAGTACGGGTTTCATTATAATAATTAAAGAAATATAAATAACCCATTATATATTTGTTTATCAATAGCCACCAGATTAATTAATATTTAATAGAACACCCCATTGAATAAATAAATTTAATTATATATACACCCATATCATTGGATTATTAAATACTATAATCGGGTATAGAAACTAAATTTAGTAAAAATGGAATGAAACAGTATAATCATATAGTGAAATGGTTTAGATGAGCGGGGTCTAACATCATAGCTGTACCTATAGATGCTTGTGGATAACCCCTTATTGGAGGGCAAGAGGGACCTCTTTGTGAAATTTTATATGGACCCCCCTGCACTACACCAGACTATAGAGGACCTTAGAAGGAGGGTAGAGGCTCATGCTGTGTCATCCTATCATAGCACAGTTGAAGATAATGCATTGTTATGATTGGGTTATTGGTGGGGAAGAGAGGATTGAGGAGAGGATTATAGGCGGAGGACCATTGGCTTTCTTAATTAACCTTTTTTCTTAATTAACCTTTTTACTCTTATTAATTAATTGATTTATTATACATAAATTTAGAGGTTGTTTATTTGATTAAGTTGTTTGTGGTATATAGAAAATGTATCCATGTATCTGTGTATCTATCTATGCATACAATAATGCTATTGTGTATAATCGGTTTGCCATACCTAATATATTGCAATGTTGAAGTATTTCAGACCTTACTGGTGTTTGGCCAAATGCTTCATGATATCTTGTACAAAAATACTCGTTGTTTATGTAGCATTGAACCTCTAAATGTTAAGTAGCGTTAAGAACGAGGTTTCACTTGGTAATTTGGAGTTAGACATTCATTATTATTAATTATTTAATTGCATGATGTCATTAATTGTAGTAAGTAGGACTAGATGTTCAGTGCAGTCTAGAACGTCAATTTACCGTGGTTTTAAATAGTACTGGTCATTGATATTTAATTACACACACATAGTGATTGATGATGCATATGTAATACATAACATCCCGAATGGTCCTTTAAATAATCATTAGGCGATATGTTGCTGACAACATGTTGGATAACAGTTAGATTGAGTTCTTATTGATAATATACTTATCTCAAATGGCTATCACCTGGTCAACTGGTATTGATTTGATTCAACAATTGGGCAATCAGCAATCATAGACTTAGTCTAGATCTTGTTTTCATAGCGTGTAACTATAAAGTTAATTATATAAAATTTGTCTGTTTTAAGGAGTAGTAGTGACAGTTAGAAGAAGAGATATTTCAACTCCTGTCGAACGATTCAAACGCAAGACTACCACGGTAACTACAACTAAATTGGGATCTATAGGTAAAACGAAACAGCGGGCACAGCTCTCCTCCAACAAGTGATGAGGATACATCGCAAAGAGTGTTTGCGGACTTTCAAATTATCATTTATCCAGAGTCTAGTTAAGGAAAAGAGGGTTGTCATATGTCAGTAGATAGTGATGCCGAATATACGTTCAGCAGAGCAGAATATGGCCCTATTATCATTATTATAGCTATTACTATTACTATTACTATTACTATTACTGTTATTATTATTATGCAGTCATATAGATTGTTAAGAGCCTATGGGTTGTAGTCCAACTCAGTGTTATTATTTATTGGTTGCAATCAATTGTTGAAAATTAATCTTTAGTATTACCAGTGCTTAGTGGTTTAGAGAGTTTAACATCGTTCTTCTCAGGATAGATTATTTAGAAAGCTTACGGTATGACATTAATTTATGGAGAAAATATTTTATGGATGGATGCTTGCATTGGTGCTGCAAGTCACCTTAACGGCTGGCTGCTATAGGAAGAGCTCTCCATTCAACCTGGGTATGTTCTACATCAAGAGTTAATATATCTCATGTTTTAAATTAGAATGTATATGGTTAGCCTATCTACCCCGTGTACTGTCACAGGTGTTATCCAATTACCCAATGGTAATCCTACTTTAAGTTATATATTTGCTAACTGATTGAGGGAATATATCAATAATAGATAGTTGGTTATTTTTACAAGTATTTTACATGTACAAAAATATTATTGAGCGAATGTGTTCATGAGTATAGTAAAACCTACTCTTCCTATGTAGTTTGCCGACACGTCTTTGGCGATAAACAACACGTATAAAAAACATAATATATATATACTAAGATATATTATTTTGAAAGAGGTCACTGAACGTATCTATCGCTATTCTATTTGTTCAGACTTTGGTCCAAAATCATTCCACTAATGAAAGATGTTTTTCCAAGTGGGGGAGTTAATAAATACTATCTACGGGTTGTAAGATCAGGTCTATCCTGTCACAAAGCCAGGTTAATTTAAGCTCACGCAAAATTTTATTTTATTCACCCATCATTATGTCTGGTTAACTGGCATGGAGTATGTAATAGATCCCGTTACACAATAGGAAGTGTTTATATTTGAGCTTCAAGTCACATATTTTAATTGAAACTGCATAATAACTATATGACAGCCTAAAAGACTATTATTTAATGTAATCTAAATTGACTGGTTTGTTGTTTCCATGGTAGTTCAGTTAAAGAAATAGCTTGAGGCAGATATACTATAAGTAGGGATGACATATCAATCAAGGAAGTTATTGAGGAGCCTTGTTCCTGAAGTATTTTAGTTACCATGCCCAGAGATTGTACCTAGATAGAGAATTGTAATCAGGCTTTTGAATTTCTTAGGCAATAGTATTTGTAATCCTTTATAGTTACAACGCGTTTATATTTGTAATGTATGTGTATATACTTATTACCCCCTGATTCCGTCCATTCCATAATTGAGAAATGATCCACCCAGTCTAGCTCTAAGAGTGTATCAATATTTATTCTATTTTGTATTCTAAATTAATGCCCTCAACCAATTTAGAGCAGAATGCATTTTAAACCTCGTCTTCCATCAAACGTACTAATACATAATACACAGACCCGGATTTAAAACAATATTCAGACTATACTTTTATAGTCGCGATAGCCGAGAGGAGTGGATAGAGTGGAAATTGGTAATTGTGTATATATAGAAAAAAAAGAAAAAAAAGTAGATAGTGGGATATTGTACAAGTGTTTGCTGTAGGCACATATGGGTGTGTGATGGGGAAAGAGAACAGGAATACTTACTTAAAAAGACATAGTCTGTGCGGATAGAATTATTGTGGCCTCTAACAATGACCTTAGGGTCACCAGGCCCCTTTGGTATGATTCCCTGCCTATCAGAGGTGACACTCAGAGTATACTCTCCCACAGGTACGTTGTTGAATGTGTAGGCACCATTATGATTGGATTTTGTATGGGTAATTACACTACCAGTAGAGGAGTCGAGCAGAGTAACCAAGGCATCAGGGATACATTCATTGTTATCAAGGGCCATGTTGTGATTTGTATCCGTATAGACGTACCCCTTGACCACACTGTTGCCGCGACCACCGGAAGTATGTGTAGATGCAGGATCTTAAATAAAGTATTTTAATACGTTAGTTTATTTCTCGTCCGAATAACACGTTATAGAAAACATAGGAAGATGAGATCATAATAGTGAACAGAAATACAAAAATGAGGCAAGCGTCGATAAATCGCCATTATATACTTAATAAAATGAACACGTGTGGATATATGATAATAGGACTGAGAAAGCAAAAAAATAAATGAGTTAACAAATATTGGGCAATTGGGGGGAGGGGTACTTGGTAGAGTTAGAAGAAAAAGAATTAATAATATGAGAGAAAGAGATACAGTTGGCTTGAATGTGATATACATTACAATTGAGCTACACGGGGTGTATTGTTATTTTCACTTACTGGAGAGAAAAGCAAAATTGATAACCCTGATCTCTCCACCCAGAATGTTGAGGCTAGAAATCTTAGTACTAGAATGCTCTAAATTAGTAGGGCAAGACCTAATGGTGTAGGCGGCAGGTTTGACATTACTAAATATGTAATTTCCCTGATAGTCAGATATAGCACGGACAACACCTCCAGTCAAAGAGTCTGTAAGAAGAACACATGCTGCTTTCAAGCCCTCTCCCTTATCAGGGTGGGAGTTCCTATTGCTATCAATGTAGATCATGCCCTTAATAATGCTAATGGCTCTATCAGCAGGAGGGTCAATGGGGCCTATGTGAATGAGGGAGATAGAGTTAGATCAATTTGGGTTTAGTTGAACGATTGATATCTTCTTGCTTACAATTATTCAGCACCAACGTTATGTATATCTGATAAAGTGGGAAGTAGCATCTCAGATAGTTTGACTTTAGCGTAATAAACAACTTAGTATATATATTTATAAATAAATGTAAAATGTAAAAACAAATAAGGGAAGGGTGTGTAAAATTATGAATGAGTCAGAAATTATTGAGTTGTGCTAAGAAAAAAATGGGATAATAGTAAATATATGCCTAAATTACACAAAGGTATATACATATTCATGTATGTAATCTGGTTTTATGCATCAAATTTACATGTGTTGTGTACGAAGTTGGTTATATGCTATAATATAGATTGGAAAAATTATCGTATTGTTTTTTGAAAGTAATAATTTAGTATATTAACAGCATTTGCACGACTTGTTTCCCACTTACCAGTTATGGTCTTAAACACAAAGTCTACTACTTTGTGATCTCCGGTGTACCCAATCTGTACTTCCATGGGGGTAATATTAATTATATCATCCTGTGTGGTAATGACTCGAAGCACATAGATGCCATGCGGGATTCCAGTAATTCGATATGTGCCTTTGGAGTTAACGGGGAAAGATCCAATAGTTTTGCCATTGGCATCATCCACTTCAATCTTGGCATCCTTTATAACATTTTCGCCAATGTCAAAGTCCGTATCATCATTTTCGTCGAGGAAAACACGACCACCAATGGGACAGTTGTATACTTCAGGTTGAGCTGTTTTATGAAGTAAAATAAAGAAGAGAAAGACGAAGAAGATGATAGTAGGTAAAAACATGTATCAAAATTTAATCATATATCTAATCTACACAGATATTATAAATCTTTTCCATATGTGAAAACATTGGGTAGAAATAACAATGGTGATATTGCCCAAGTAATAAAACATGGATGGAGAAAACATAAACAGATTTTAAAGAGAGAGACGACAAGATATTGCAGACTTTGTTACAGTTATTTTCACAGGATAATAAACAATTTACCATCATCGCGGAAGACAAAGTCCACAGTGTTTTGGGTGCCTCCAGCTGCCACTCTAACTACTCTTATTCGAGGGGTCACGGCAACAATGCCAGTCACTACCACTACAGAATGTACAGTGTAGGTTCCAGGGGCCACATCAATGAATTTATACATGCCTGTATTATCTGCAATAGTAGAAGCAATAGTTTTTCCTTGCGAATTTATCAGACGTACCTCCTGACCAATATAAATAATCTCCCCGGTATCATACAATCTATTGAAGTTTTTATCATTGTATATTCTTCCTTTAACAATACCTGTAGATAAATATGTATAAGTGTTATGATAAGCTGATGCCAAACCGGTTTATGTCATTAATTTGAAAATGCACTTAATAGCACAATGATTGCTCTAAGACGTACTACCTTTGATCCCCAGTCAAAACTACTCTTTAAGGATAAATCCCTGCTCTGAATTCACAGTTGACATTGGGTCCACAACCAATAGCTTATAACTCTTTCTACTACATAGCTTAAACCTTAGTTCTAACTCTCTTACTTGTAAATGTAATATATGATTATAATTTTAAATAGAAACAGATAATATTTTGGAATGAACGACTTTTAAAATGGGAATGTTACGCTCTAATTAATAAATAAACAAAGCCTGTGACCTAATCTATATATAATAGACTAATAGGAATTATAAAGATTATTCAACACTTTTAAAACGCTAAAAAAGTCGAAATGAATTTTTCTGAAAACCAAGCCATTGTGTACTGTTGAAAGGATCTTGCCTAATCCTACAAATAATGCGATAAAATAAGCCAACAGAATTAAATGATAATTACGACCCAGAGCGATAAGAATTTTACAAATTACTTACTTTGTGATGGAGAAATAACTGGAACTGTTAGATAAAAGGGAAACCATTTTGTTAGTATATATGGCCTGCTCCATCTCATCCCACACTATATTTTTGGTCTTTGTTTTCCTCTCATTCACATGCATGCATAACTAAGAGAAATACGCTTACCATACAGAAAACATTTTTAAAAATAAATAAAAATAAAAATGGTTGTGAATACAGTATATACACATGGTGTGTAATATTTTTCCCTATTTCTCACTAATTTCTTATTGCGATCAACGCTATTATATTGCCATTCAGCAATAATATACATACCATTGTCACGGAAGACAAAATTGATACTGGTATGAGCAGATAGAGTAAAGGGTCTTTCAATTGGCGTTACAGGCGTAAGCCCGTTAACACCAACATCAATTGTGACAGTGTATTGCTCTACTTTCATATCCGCATATATGTCGTTGTTATTATTCTTAATGTCCGTAAATTCATACCAGCCATTATAATCAGATGTTGTTGACTTTAATATTACATCGCCTTGAACAACAATATCAATAACACTTCCAGCAATGGCTTCGCCCTCATCATACTTATTATTTCCATTCTTGTCTTTGTAAACACGACCGCTGAGTTCGTTGGTATCATAGGAAGTAAATGGTTCGTCGTCTGTAAAATATTTTGTGCCATTGGTAGATATAAGTAATAATTGTGAATAAGAAAAGTTGCAGTGTAACACACATACCAATAATAACGAGACAAAAAGGTGTATGTAATGGATTCAGATGTTTTTATAAAGCAAAGATACAGGCACTATCAGGTGAAATAATGTTCTTTTATATTTATTGTACTAAATGGAAACGAAAAATATGCTTTAAATAAGAAAATTCATAATCTAAGTAAAGAACAGTGAAAACAAAAATACGTGTAACAGTGAAGAGTATGAAAGTAGTGAATAGTAAAAGTTAAAAAAGGAAGCTGGGGAACAGGAACACACCAATATCACGGAAACTAAAGTTCACAGTTGTTGTGGATTTCTGGCTAACTATTGTTATCGGCACTGAACGGGGTGTTATATTGGTAATGTCTTCAACAGAAACCACAGAGGCCACCGTGTAGGTACCAGGCGGTACATTCATAATCTTGTACGTGCCATCAGCGAGAGTAGTGGTGGTGGCAATAACCTTACCCTGGCTATTTATTAATTTCACAATCTGGCCAGGATATGTGATATCATCATTGTGAATTTTACCCGTAATTGTATCTGAGTGGATCACGTCACCATTCAACTTTTGCTTAGTCGATGCACTTAGGATTTTTAGATATACTGGAGTTGAGAATAAGCGTGGTACAAAAATAGCATAGATAATAATTTAATGCGGCAATTAAAAATACAAATTATATTCAACCTGCATTGTATATAATCTTTAACAATAAAAACGTTGACCAATATAAATAATAATGCCAATAACCTCAAACCTATAAAGGCACAGATTAAGTTTAAAATGTATTGCAAAAAATATGGAATAGTTCATTTTAGTACTTTGGCCAAATATTCCAAACCCACAGCACTTTAAAATACTATATTCAAAACCAAATACTAAACAATAGACCAAAAATGCCAATATTTTATACCCATATTCCCGTATTTAAACTTAAAAACACAATATGGATTTGTATAAGGGAGAATGAGGTAAATATACATATAGAAAAAATATTAAGAGAAGTACAGAAAAAACAAGATTAGAGGGGGAGAGAAAAAGAGCAGGGGTTTCAAAACTTACTTTCCGCCGGAGACAAAACTTCATCAGTCAACAGAAAATTAATCAACATGTCAGTATTGCATTTTTAACCCTTTTTTACATAAATGATTCTGTTTTTCGTGTGAGTATTGAACATGCCATAAAATCAATATTATTGGTATATTATTTATATATTTTAACTTCCATCTTCCATAAATGCATAAATGCATTAACCAGTACTATAAGAGAGTAGTATTAACCCCCCCCCCCTTTTTTTTTGGCTTATAGATTGATGGTTTACATTTTATAATACGTTTATAGACAATAGCCTACGGTTACAAAAAAATAAAAACTAATAATATCTGTAATAAATCTACATGGGAAAACAAAATGACACAGAAAATAAAAGAAAAAAGGTAGACCTGAAATATATATATATATATATATAAGGACGGATATTAAAGCCATCACCAGATATCGTAAAAAAAAAAAAGGAAAAATAAAACCTCAACAGAAAAAATTATTAATAACAGAAACAAAATAATAGAAAATATAACAGTTGGAAAGAGAGTTTAAATTTGCATACCTTCAGAAAAGAAGCCAAAGTTTATATGTAACTTTCTACGGCCACGAGATACACTGCCTCTCAAACCCGTAGGAGTGGTGTTCTTTAACCCCATCCTCAATGGGTTAACCCTTAACGAATATCTACCGGCAGGGAGATGCATAAACATGTATCTACCATCTTCCTTGACTGTTTGCATACTTAATACTTTCCCTCTGGAGTCGGAAAGTGTGACAGTAGCACCAGTAATAAACGTTTCACCGGCACTGAGTCGCTTGTTTCTGTTTTTGTCAAAGTATACTCTGCCACCAAGAATTGCGGTACCTGTTGGGTTGCAGAATGAGGGAATAATGGTGGGGGGGGGAGTGGGTAACCAAAACTAAATTAAAAAGATTTAATAATAATACCTACTACATCAAATCAAATCCTATCTGCACATATTCCCTTTGCTTCAGTTGACATAGAATATCACACGATCTAAATCTATCTCCTTCCAATATTCACTTTCCTCCTTTCGCTACTCGGCTCATCCATCTACTATAATCATCTTTCAAGCAGATTATCCCCCTAAAGAATATTGCTTAACTTACCATCACTAGCAACAGTGCGATATGCAAAATTGACAGCAACTCTTCTATTAGCAATAACACGTACAGTGGCGCCACGACTATTATCCTTGCTAAGATTAGGTGTATTCGACTTGGCCCGAATAGAGTAGAAACCAGGATTAACGTTAGTAAATGTATAATGTCCAGTCTGATTAACTCTCTGAGTTTGAACAACTTGATTTGTCCCTATTAAAGAAAGACTAACTGTTGCTCTAATTATTCCTTTCTCAAAGTTGGTGTCAGGATGACCATTCTTATTGGAGTCAACAAAGATGAGACCCATAATGGTGCCACCTGGAAAGTGGAGAAAGACATAGTGCACATAAGATAAGGTTATACCTGTATAAACAGATATGTGACTGATGAGAGTAGTTGATATTATTGATAAATGAAATTGAAGAATAAAATGAGATATAAAATAATAATAATAAACAATGTAAAGAAACTATTATTGGCCTACAAGTAAAATTATATATATTCATATATTAAAAAGAATGACAGATTTTAAAAAGCACAAATGATTGGGCAACCAAATACACCAATCCGTACCCAATGGTTCAAAAATAAAGTCGGCCATCTGGGGCACATCACCCTCCTCAAGAAAAAGTTCGACTGGGTCTGGGATAAAAGCCTCATCATTGTCCTGCTTAGGGGTGATTGAAACTGTGTATGCATCGGACTCTAGATTGTAAAAGCAATACCTTCCATTGGCATCAGTGTTTGCTCTGTCAACTTCTGAACCAAAACTTTCCGTCAAGATCACTAAACTATCCATCGTGGGCTCATCGGCAGCATCAAACTTTCCGTTACCATTCTGGTCAACATACGCGTTACCACAGATAGTACCTGAATAAAGGAAGTGGATAGTGCGGATGAGTTTAGAGAGGCATATTTAATTATGGTATGAAGGCATTGAAATGTGATAAAAAGCAAATTGAGTCTAAATAACTTTAGGAATCATATGGGAAATGCATGAAAGAAAAATGTGATTTTGTTAAACACGACAGAAAGCTCTTATTATAATACGACTGAATCAAAAGGGTACAGATGTGGAGCATTAATTAACATAACAGAGAAATTGTTGTTACTTCAGGTTTTGTTTTAGTCCTCTTTGGATTTTTAGCGACAACATACTCCATGCCATTACCTTATTAAAAATCAAGAAGTATAATGGCTTCGCATTTGGTTGTCTATTTTTTTATACTTAACGAAGTAATAAAACCTTGTCTATTGATATTTAGAGACAGGGAATTGGTTTTCTGATTTAAATTGTTTATTGAAGCAGATTTCTGTGTACCTATAATATGGGTTTAAACGTTCGGGCAGGCACAGTGGTGTATTAGAAGAAATGTTCTAAGATAAATGTACAAATATTTTTTAAAAAAATAAAAACATTTAAGGAACTACTAAACACCATAGATTTATCAATAGAAAAAAAGAACAAAAATAGTTGGGGCAACTGACATTATAACCGTCATTATATATAGAGTAATATTTGAATAAATGAAATGATTCTCATACTAAAAGTGTAAACCATGGTTCATTATTTTTTAAAACCTGATTTCATTGCATACTTTACACCTTGATGTTTTTTATAATGATACTTATTTTCTAATCAATTATTGCCACAACTGTTAAATAGGTAGCATCGCATAGCATTTGTTTTAGCCAGCATTATCAAAAGCAGGCTTCTTCCTTTTTTGATTCAAAGTATTCCCTTGTGAAAAGCATTATATGTTTATATATCTGTAAACATTCCATGCATCTGTGCGTTTCAGATTTGGGTAAAAAGGTAATAGGGCATGTATGGGGCTACTGTCCTTTAAGACAAAAATATTTGGAGATTAATGGAAATGTTAGAAATAATCAGTACCTCCATTACTAGATGGGAATGGGGCTATCTCCGTTGTAGGTGTTGAAATACCTAAAAGCCCCATCAATGATGATTAATGCTATAAGAATAAAATCAGTTGTTGACTCCTTACTACTTTGACATACAATGTAGATTAATATTACGTATATTGGCCCTACTTCTAATAAAATATAAAGCAATATATATATTGCAACTATATTCACAACGTAAATGCATTACAATAATAATTAACATTTATGAAATATATAATATATTACTGATAGGAAATATTCCACTGTATTGAAGAATATGACGAAAAATATGCTATATACATGTGTGTACAAGTTAACTCTTGCTATATACATAAGTATATTTGACAACTTTAACAAAGATATGGTTCATGAATGGAATAGTTCGCTGTGTAGTTTAATAAGATAAGCACATAATATATCTATATATATATTATAGAGATAGAACCCATTTAAGTATGCATATGCCTGCAACTATGCGTACACAAGATGATGCATAAATTGCATGGTAATTATATACTTTTAAAATTATAAAACAAAAAATAAAAGGGATAAAGATAATTTCACCTGTCACGCTGGAAATAACTGCAGTGGTCGTATACGTGATGACTGAGCTGACGGCTGCGGTTGGCGCAACTTCAAAAATTATGTATGATTGATCATTATTAGTGTTTGAACATGAACAATAGTCTGGTATTAATGTGGACTTTTTCACACTTACAAGTATAATTAAAAAGAGAAAACAAAGGAAATTGTACCTGTAATGCTAGAAATGACAGTAATGGGTGTGTAAATAATAGATGTTCTAGTTGCCGGGGTTGGACTCGCGATAAAGGAAAGACAAAATTATTATTAATACAGTTTTATAAAGAATAGTTTGGTATTAATGTTAAGGCTTATATTTCATTCAAAAGCATGGGGAAAAGAAGGCAACGAAAGGAATTGTACCTGTAATGATAGTGCTAGAGATAACAGTAGTTGGGGTATAAATAATGGTTGTTCTAGTAGTTGGGGTGTAAATGTTGGTTGTTCTAGTAGTTGGGGTATAAATGCTGGTTGTTCTGGTAGTTGGGGTATAAATGCTGGTTGTTCTGATAGTTGGACTTGGACTTGCTGTAATGATAATACAAGATTATTATTCAGGTTTTGTTATAAAAATAGTCCAGTCTTCTTGTAACTGTTTTCATTCTGTATTGCAATGTACATTAATATGGACCTTGACACAAGGGTGCCAATAATCTCTTTTAAAAAAGAGGTATAAGGAAAGAGATACAAGGTAGGGCGAGAAAAGGAAAAAAAGTTGTTTCACCTTTATGTATATAGGAGGGAAATAGAAAGAGACATACTTTGGAAATTAAGTCTGAACTGCAAAATCACCTACCAATAATTACGCGAGATCCTTGAATATCTACTTCACATAATGTGAGAATGCGACCTGTTCCCGGCAAACTAATTCTCACCTTTGAACCAGTTATTTTTTGACACTTCACCTCTCCATAACTACCTTCGGCTGGTGCTGGGGCTGGATTTGTATTGCATCGTTTGCCGTCAACCGTCACCTTTAAGGACCAACGGAATGAAGCTTAGATTATTTTTGGGCAAAGACATTAAAGTGCTTATATACAAAAGTGCATTCAAATGTAGTATATATATTGGGTGTAAATATTTAATATAATAATGCGATTAATAAGATAATCCTTCTCAAAGCAGCTCTAAAAATAGCAAATGAAAAATAAACCATTTTGTATTATAGTGTTTATATGCCAACAGACTGGTAAGGAAGGGAATATTTGAAAAATGGTAGATGGAATAATATAACAAAAAGTGACAGTTATAAAGGCAAACCACGTGTACCAAGGTTTTTAAAAAATATGTGTAATGTGCTTTATACCAATAGATATAAAATTTTATAAATGTACATATTAAGACCAATAGAAAAATAAAAGAACATTCAAATCGCAGAGAGGCACGTACAACCCAGCCTTTTAGCTCCGATCCAAATTCGTCTCTATTGTACACCCTCACAGTAGTGATAGAATATTTTCTTCCAAGGTCAACCTCCCACCAGGGATTGTTTGATTTCTCCGTTCTTGTACATGTTTTACCTTGGAAGAAGTCTGGATTACGATTACAATCAGCGCCACGCTCCGAAACACCTCCATATGAAACACTACTTTGTGAGGTTTTCTTATTGCATTGAAGTGATGGCCACATTGGAGACGGAGCAATTACAGGTGTGGAAGCTGTAGATAGAAAATGTTGTTGTCTGGTTAATTATATATATATTGAAATGTGAGCAGTCATTTCTTTCTTGAGTAGATTAGTGGTTTGGAAGCCCAATTATTTAAAAGCAGCATTTTGCATCTACTGGTGTGCTTGTTTATTTCTGCGTCATAAATGAGTATATAAAAAAAAAAGACAACGCAAATATTTTTAGGCTTTGTATACAATCAGGTAGTACTAAGATAAAATGAAAAACAATAAAAAGCTTAGTTTGACCTCTGTGTGATTTGTCTGCATATATAACAAAATCAAACATGTCATTTAGACATACGTTATGTACACAATCAGATACTAATCTCTAAATAAATACTTATTTTTAATATGGAACAATACTAAATTTAAAAGAAAATACGCTCTTTAGAAGTATTATTTTTTTAAGAGGATTAAGGAAAAAGGTTGTACATGTTCTCATCATTACTAATGGAAATTGAGGTATATATTAAAATTTTAAAATGAGTATATGCACTGGGGTAAATATGCCTTTTTACAAGAAATATGCGATGTAGAAAGCTGAATTTAATCCCAAATAATCTGCTGAGCAGAAAAAAGCAATTGAAATAAGCATAGATAAATGATAATAAAAAACAGATAAATACGCAAACGATGTGAAAGACGCAAATATTTACCAAGTCATGTATATATGTGTAAGCTTAAATAGAAAAAATAAACCTATTAATTATAGTGCAAGATATACAAAAATAAATGTATACCTTTAACTCCTTCAATCTCCACTTCACATATAGAAAGACTGCGTTGATTACCCGGAAGGGTAATACGAACAACCTTTCCTACAATGCTAGGACACATGATGTCAGCATACTTGCCGGAAGCTGGGGCTCTATTGGAAGCGGAACCACAGAGGAAACCATCAACAGTCACCTATTGGCAGAGAGAAAAAGATGGAGATTGAAGAGATGAAGAACAACAGAAGTAAGAAAGGCAGGGTAAAATATATATGTTATAAAAAAAGGTAGTTCACGAGAAGGGAGGATAATAATTTTTAAAGAAAGTGGCAGCGAAGTGTGGTCAGGCTGACGTGCAAGTTTCAAATCATGGCATTTTCTATTACTATTAAGTATAAGCAAATATTTAAATAAGGCAATTTGGACCTGAAGGACAATACAAGATATAAAATAAAGTAAAACCAAGATTAACATAAATGAGATATAAATAAGAGAAAATACCACAGAATAAAGAGTTTATTCTCAGGTAATATTGCGCACACACGTGTATAATTTCGAACTCACGACTTACTTTGAAACCATCCAGTTTGGCGGGATCTTCAATCTTATTCCACACTCTTACGCGTGTAATCTTATAAAGACCCTGCAAATCAGTTTCCCACCATGGGTTGTTTGTGGTCTTTGTTTGTGTGCACGTCCCGGCTTCTTCAAAAGGATTGCGATCGCAGTCAGTGCCTCTGTCAGATATCCCTTCACCCAATGTTGAACTTTGACTGGTAGCTTTCTTGCAAGCAATGTTTACCCATTCTGAAAAGAGTGAAAAAAACATTTGCATGAGTGTGTGCATAGTGGGAGTGTGGGTAAGTCAAAGGAAAAATAAAACATCAACAGTGGGTCAAGAGATATAGAAGATATGTAGACAATAGTACGCGGAAAAGAGATTGGTAAGAGGGACAGAAGAAGGAAATTGTATATTTATGTGACAAGTTGTACAATGATATCAGAAGAGAAAAAGAAACGTAAAGCAAAAAATAAAAAGTGCGGAATATAATTATTAAAAACTAAAATAACACTGATTTGCCTTTGGGTTGTTATTTGTGGCCATATAGTGAAAGAATGGAAACAACTAAATGGATTAGGTGGGGATAAAAAAGCACAAGAATAGAAATATAAGTGGTGGTGGATAACAATGTAGCATCAAATTAGTGTTCCTTCAAGCTAGGGGCTGAGTTAATGTATGATCATATGCAAGTGATCTTTACATTAACAACACCGGATAAATTCAAATTTAGGCAA
The DNA here is from genome assembly GCA_002751075.1 of Ichthyophonus hoferi. Taxonomy (NCBI): domain Eukaryota; class Ichthyosporea; order Ichthyophonida; family Ichthyophonidae; genus Ichthyophonus; species Ichthyophonus hoferi. Next base: position 27,174 of record NAOQ01000718.1, read on the forward strand.
ATATTATACACCCGAGTATTGACTGATATTACCATTAACCTAAGTGTAAATATTGATAATGTTGGGCCGCCAGGCTAGGATGTAATGCACATAATGCTAATACTGGACCCTCTTAATTAGAATATTCGCATAACCCTTAATGGGGCAGGGAACTATCTGACGAGCTATTGGATTGTTCTCACAGGTAGTGCAACTTTACTGTGTCTATTTTATTGAATAATCAGATTTAGGCAATCATTTCATTATAAATGAAAACATAAAATATCTTTTAATTTTAGTTTTCAGTTTTTAAATCATTGTGTAAATGAGGTCTATACTGACACAGGGGCCCTCAGATGCACAATAGTAAAGTCACAATGTGCAATTGCTATTATTTGCCACTTTGTTATTAGATCATCATGACAGAAGTTTCCCAGTTGACAATCTAAACATACACTAAAAGATTTGGGATTCTACCCAAAAAGTTTCTAAATAAATATGCTTTAAATAAGACGGATAATGTGTGCATGCATATGTACCCTTACATAGTTTTACAAGGCCTTATATGCCCATTAATGTACCATCTTCAATAACAAGACAAATGACAACATATGTGAAATGTATTGGGTTAAGTTCTTATTAGTTTGCACAATAGCAAATAAAACGAAATGGATAAAAGATATGAACACTTACCGGGTGGTGGTGGCGGCGGTGGAGTAGGAGGCTCTAAAAAACAAAAGCGCCCAATTAGACCCTGATCAACTACTGTATATTTTTTATCATATAGTTTTACGGAAACACACGCTTCCCTCTACTAACTACTCTCTGCTTTTCTCCACACACAGGACAATGAGATATCTGCATTTCCCACTAATTTCTTCATAAGCCCTCCACGAGTATCACATTTTATATGGCTTTATTAGTTACTGCTTACATATATACATCATTTATTCCACCACTCCTACTCTAAATACCTGTTGGTCTTCCGTCCACCTGTACTTCACACAGCGTCAGGACTTTGCGAGAGCCAGGAAGCTCAATGCGAACACGCTTGCCAACAAGATTGCATTTCACATCCATATAGCCACCCGGGGGTGGAGATTGGTTGGAAACAGGGCCACATATTTTATCGCCTACAAGAACCTGCATAGCAATTGCTTAGAACACTGGAAGGTAGTGAAAGTATTTACTAAATACTATTCTACTATTCAGATATGTAAACTTAAATATTAATATATTTTCTTTGAATATTTACGAAAACGTTTCTATATATGTTTCCCATACCTATAATAGTTGACCCCTCGCTTACAAAAACACATGCATGCAAATTGTCATGGCAGTAGGTCTATTTAGATACACTCCGGAAACAATTCACATATTTATTCTTCCGCACATTTTGGTTTGTTGGATATTATAAAAATCTTTAGTTCATTCTATCCAATACATAAATAAGAGATTTACGCATATCTCCCTATTTGCATTTTACCATCCGCCATGCCCCCTTGCCATTCTAATAATGTAAGTAGGTAAGGAAATAAGTAAGTAAGTATGTATGTATATATAAATGAATATATGTGCATGTTGAAGTAAATTGGCCTTTTTATTTCATGCCAATATTATGCTTTCCTATGACTTTGAGCCCAAAGCTATTCTCTTTTACAAACCCATAAAAATGCAAATATTTTTTTCACTTACTATCCAAAACTACAAATGCACACACCATTCTGAAAATCCACTTACTCTGAACCCATTCAATTGACCAGGTAAGTCAGTTTGTGCCCACACTCGAACGGTTTTAACTTGATACCAACCACCCAATTCCACGTTCCACCAAGGATCAGTGGAAGGTTTAGTCATAGAACATGAGCCCCCAAGAATATTGGGGCTCACATTGCAATCAACCGCCCGTGGTGCCAGAGCATTGTCCGCAGTTGAAGATTGAGTGGCCATCTTTCTGCAAATAACACTGTCGATTGCTGGATGTTCAAGTGTGTATTGAAGATATGTTTGTAAGTAAAATATGGAATAGAAGATAATGAAATAATTGCATGTGGCAGCCGTGATAAAAAAAAATGAATAAGAGTAAAAGAATTAGAAAATGGGTGCTTATATATGTATAATAGGGTGTATGTCTGCATATCCTAATTAAATATTTCATAATGTATGCATATACCTTCCCCTCTATGATTTTCATATTTGGTCTATCAACTGGTTAAAATAATTATCAAGTTTTCTAATCAGATACTGGTACTGATTTAGATCTATTGATTAAAATGCATTTCATTAATTCATACATATAAGTACACAAATGGGTACAAACATGTACATTTTACAAAAATATATAGGAATCGGGACTATTTTATGTAAATAAAGATGCTACTGGGATGTTTTACATATTTGAGAAGGAAATCATACGGGGAAAAAGGAACTAAGAGAAAGATCGATTTTGGTCTATCATATCATTGTGGGTTCTTCAGCGGATCTAAAAATGAATACTTAGACGAGAGTTCAACAGAGAAGGGTCACGTACGATCTGGTACAACATGAAATACATTTGCATCATCCCTTGTAGGAACATGTCGGTCACAACCATTGTATAGAGTGCACCGTCGAGTTCGTGTATAATAAACAAAATGTGTGCAACCACCTCTGGTTTTACATATATTGTAGCAGCTAGTCTGGTGTCTAACAGCAATTTGTGGTGGTTGAATCAAATGGCTGTTGTCGCATGTCATTCCATTATTGACATGCCAGTAGTCTAGAGGATGTTGGCGCATAGGGCAAGTTAGTGAAAGATGAAAAACTCTAAACCCATAATATTGCAATAATTAACTTACTAAGTGTTACTCATACATATATATTAACTTGACTCGGCCACTTAAAACCTGTTGGAAACAAAAAAGAAAAAGAAAATACAAAAGCAAAATAGGCAAATGAAGTTAAATGTATAACGGGTATAATATTACTAATTTGAAGAAAGCAGCAGTAGTAATAGATAAGTAGGTAGGTTGGCATGAAAATTATGGATAAGTCTGTATTGGCAAGTTAAATACTGGGGAGATTTATAAATTTTCACTATTGAGGCAACGCCTATTGGTGTTAAACAGCTGGTGTCTATATTCTATTATGTATAGTATGTATAGCAAAACGATACTGCCTAAAATTTTAAAATATACATATTTAATCTAGTTTTTAAAAAGTGTTTGCCAGAGTAGTTATGCCTCCTGTGAGTTCATCTTATATATACTTTAGATGTATTTATAATTATTTTGTGTTGCTTTTATTTCTAAAGCATTTACTTACCAAAATCTGAAGGAAAAACCAATAATCACGCAAACAAACTAGATGTATAGTTACCATAAAAATTAAACTATAGATACACACCCTATATTTTGCTATTAGAGGCGTACACATTATATTTAAATGCAATAAAACATATATGTAAGGCAACAAGCAACTTTGGTAACTCCAGTCTGGAATGGAACATGCTACATTAAAAATAATGTTCTAAAAGAATACGGCAAGAAATGACTTACTATATTTTTCTGGCACACCATCTACCTCTACCTCACAGAGAGTTAAAACTTTGTTTCTACCAGGGATAGTGATACGAACATGACGGCCCACCATTCCATAGCAAAATACATCTTTATATTTAAAGGGCTCAGGGGCGTCGTTTGACTCGGACCCGCAAAGTACATCATCAAGAAGAACCTGTGTTTAACCTAGTTTTAGTTTCTCAATTTCTTTGTCTTTTTTTAAAAAAATAAATAATAATAAGCCAATTAAACTAATTTTTGATGTGTTCTGGAGTTGTTTATGACAATTATAGTTTCAACCATTTTTTAACCTTAATTTTGAGAAACTGGCTTGGCTTCCCCACTTGTACTTTATGTTGCACTTCTATAAAATAAAATAAAGGAAAACAAAAAAAAAAAAAAAAAAAAAAAAAA
>NAOQ01000719.1:0-23284 GCA_002751075.1 Ichthyophonus hoferi
GATTATATGTATGTAGTAATAATATTTAGTAGTGTGAAATATTGTAGTGTTCCAACTCAAAGAATATTATGAATGACTAAAATAACAAGAGGATTTAATGTCCAACTGAAAACAGACAGTTAGTAGTTACAGTTAGACATTTATGGTATAATGAAAACCTACCAAATAAAAATATAGTAAAACAGACCAAGTGTGGTTATTTTTATGTCCAGATAATAGAAATACATATACTTACTATAGTAATCTGTAGTAGTTCTATTGACTTGTCCACAGACTTCGGAGTCTCCAATTGGTTTTTGATTCTTACCTAGATAGAGGTTTTCTTCTGGGTGTTGGAGAGCATCTCAATTCAGTTAATAGGAGGCCAGTTCTTGGCGTAGTTCTTTCACTGTCTTAGGAAAATCTCTGGAGCCGCCCTCTTATGGGCACTACTGCATATACATTTATAAATAATTGCAACTAGTGCAAAGGCAATATACTAAGTCACTAACGTATTCAATTGGGTTACATAGTGCTGGTATGACTACTAATACAGTGTAATATAACTTGATATTTCATGTTAGCTGTAATACAGTCCTACTATTAGAATATACCTATGTATGTATGTATGTGTTGAGATTGTTAGTAACTGTTAATTGCGATTGTAAGATCTAATTATTCGTTATTATTTTCAATCAGCAGCATGCATATTATGTTTCTCAAGGTTTACGATTTCACAGTGCCAAGGGCAAGAGAGACAGGGACTTACATGATAGCCAAATATAGCACATTATATATATATATATATATATTATAACGTACATTATTCCACATTCAAACAAGTTAGTATGTAGGTATGGGATCGATAATATTTGTGTTCACAACATTATTTACACGATGCGCTCTTTTTATAGGCCCCAGAAACGCCAATACCAAAAATGCAAGAATTGTAAATGATTTTAAACTTTAATTAGAGATAAATGCAAAACAAATAGAGATGTCTTGAGTCATACGACAATCTTGCCACTAAAAAAATAAATAAAGTGAAGGAAGTATTTTTTGAAGCAAATATATACATTTTTTAAAAAATGTCACAAACCTGTTTAATAATTATAACATTGTATTCCTTGCAGGTTATGGACAAATTGATAAAAATATTAAGAATACATTCATAGATAAAAATCATGGACATCTATGTAATTATAAACGACATAATCACTGGCCCAAAGTTGTGTTGTAATTGGAATCCTTTGGGATTGATTACATTTGAGCCGGTTTGAAATTTCCAGTGTGACTCGGGTGAGAATGTTTTGATGTTGATCTATATTTATGAAATGCCATTTAAGCTCTGATTCAATTTTTATCGCCTAACTCTTAACACTTAGGTAATATTTTAAAAATATATAGAGTATGTATATTGTTAGAAGTAAGATTGTCAGGTCACATATACCAAATACACGCACATACAATTCCAACCGATACATAGACTTACCCGAGATTCGGGTAACAAACATAATACAAATAACTAGCATAGTATCATTAACTAAGGGTATTTTATTAGTCAATAAATACAACACAAGCATTTGTGCAATGAGCAAATTGGATCATGCGCAAATCACTTAAGTCATGATTAATTCATTGAGAATAGGAAATTTAGCGGCTCCCATTAAATGTCTTGCGGAATGTATCGGTATCATTGATGGGTATGCTGGGGAATCTTTTTGATCAACGCATGTTGCGTAGATAAAAAGGAGGCCACACAAATAATAAGAGAGAGAGAATCATCACGCTAAAAGATTGCACGCAAAATCTTAGAGCAACAAAAGCATTTATTAATAATTAACATTATATTTTAAAGCTTAACGAAACATTGACTTTTAATATATTAACAACGTTCCATTTACGATATAATCCTGTTTAATACATTTCTTGAACTCTTGTACTACGCATAGCCTTAATTCCTTTATGGTATATGTTACAAAAATGATAATTCTGAATGAACACGTAGTTCGGGCAAGGTTCTGATAACAAACGAATGATGAAATGATTAATCTTATATGCCGATGACGGAAGATAATGACCATCTCAGGATGGTCTGCCGACTCCAGCGTAGCCTGTATGGTTTCCATGAATGCCCCTTGCTATGGTGCCGGATGCTGGAAAATTCCCTCAAATAAACACATATGTATCCGATCGAGAAGGATCCATACTTCAACGTCTCCCATGATACCACTAAAGTCCTGTACCTGTGCCTCTATGTAGACCATTTCCTAGTTGTGTTCGAAGATCCTAATAACAAGAATGCTCTGACCCTGGCTATTACTGAAAGGTTTCCTACTAAAAACTGTCAATTTCCCGCGAGTTTACTAAGCTACACAATCGAGCGAAGATCCGACAACAGCATCAAGCTCTCTCAACGCGGATATATCCGGGAGTTGGTATTTTCTTATGGTCTCGAAAAAGGAAGGGCAACGAATGGCCCGATTCTTCCTGAGCATGTAAACCGCTGCTAGCGGTCCAATAGGGAAAGAGCTGTGATGTCACGACGTACCAGAGTGGCTTTTGGTGGCTTATTATGGATGGTGAAATGGACGCGAGCCGACATTCAACTCGCTGTTAGTTTTCTTGAGAGGTTCAATTCCCAGCCCAGCCCAGTAAGAACCATCGAGACATGTGTATGCACATCCTGAGGTATCTCAACACATACAAGGACGATGGAATTCTGTACTCCAAAAGATCACTCAAACTGTTGGCATACAGTGACCCGAATTTTGGAGCCAGCCTGACTGATGCAAAGAGTACGTCAGGATATACTATTTTCTTTGCTGGTGGCCTAGTGGACTACTAACTCAGCAGAAACAACGCATATGCATTTAAATAAACTTCCACCAAAAGCGAGTTTATTGCCCTCAAAACACATGTACCCAGCAAATATTGTACATCACATCATTGTTGTATTGCCTAGGAATTGACTGTCAGCCAGTCACTTTGTATGGGGACAGCCATAGTGCCCTGAGATTATGCGGGAAGGCCTGTTTGCCCAAATAAATGAAACACATCAAAGTGAGGCACTGGTACATTAGGGAAGTAATCAGAAGTTGAAAGATTATAGTAAAAGGAGTTACTAATCTCATTAGCTTGCAGAACAATTGGACTAGTAATTCCATTCGAAATAGAACTTGCATCTGTTTTACTCAGTTCTATCTGGCTGTCGTCGTCATGTGGTTGTTAAGCTAAAGCTCTAGCTAGCTGCTCCTGAATCTGCCGTTGTTGATAGAGAAATAAAGAAGTCCTTAGTTATTTTTAGTTTTAATACATCATATTGCAATTTTTGTGATTGATGCATAAATAGCTTAAAATTAGTAAGTTATCGTCATTGTAAATGTTCAAGAGTTCATAATCGTACTCTTGAGTGATCCAGAGTATTCAATGGCAATGATTTATTAAACAACGTATTACAAGTAGAAATAGTATCTGTTGTACTGAGTTCTATTTGACGTACAATGTTCCTATCTACTGTTGGTTAATCTAAATAGTTAGCATTTGGTAAGGGACAAACTAAAGCCCCTGTTAGTCCTGCTTGCAGCACACACAAATGTTCAGAGTTCAAAGACGCCTTAGACGCCTTAAACGCCTTACCCTGAAACTTGCACTGTATGCAATGGCTGTGATCTAAACTACTTTGATTGTGGATGGGCATCAAACAAGTATCATTAATGGTTCAACTGTACTATAATTCACCAGTTGACCTTCTATTAAAGAATTTAAATGATAAATTTCTAGCGGATTACAGCTAAGAGCTGCTTCCATTGTTAACCTAGCTAGAGGCACTTCTAAACAACACCTAATTGGAGCCCTGGAAGCCTGTGGACATGTCAATAAAACTATCACAGATTACTATAAGAACCAATACATATACCAACCGTAACTACCTATAAATGTTTTATTTTATTTTTTTAAACAGATACGTACCATTTAGTTAAGCATGTCAACAAATTTAAAAATTGTAAAAAAGGACTAGTGACAGCTTTCTATCCCAGTAAAAACCTCCCCAACATCCCTCCCAACCACAAACAAATATTTATTTTGCTGTAACATGCATATTTAGGCATATCGAAAAATGCAATAAATTGTAGGAAATGGCTATTGGTAGTCTTCTGTCACATGAAACCTACGCAAAAAAAGTATGGAAAACTAGTTGTGTTGCCGCAACACGTATATTGTTTTTCAAATATTTCAGCTTTCATAAGTATTAAAATGGATACTTCATAATGTCTGGCACAAGAACACATAAATTATTGTTATTTTGCATTGGAACTCTAAATATGTAATAGCGTTTACAACGAGGTTTCAATCTGTATGTAAGTGTTAGTTTTTAAGTAACAACAATTAATTATTTTCATAATGTCTCTAATTATTTTTAATTAGAACTAGAAGCTTAGTGCAGATTGGCACATAATTTTAGCATAGTTTAAATAGCGTTGTTGATCTGAACTTTAATCATGCTAAATGATTGATGTATTATACGTAGCTTTCACTAAGCGGAATAATAATACCAACAATTATGATAAGATAACAAGTGATGTGGTTAACATGTTAGATAATACATAAATTGTGTACCTTCTCAAATAACGTGTCTTTTAAAGATTTATCACTTAGTTAACTGGTATTGATCATGTACATAAAAACTATATAACCAGCAAACACAAACTTAGTCTGAATCCTGGAAAAATATAAATTAAATTAATAAAATTTCTGTACCAAAGAATCTGTATCTTTGTATGGTAAATTGGAGTTTGTTATGGTTTTTTCGAGGAGACAAACAATCACTCCTAATAATACTCTAGTAAAACGAAAAACTGCTATTCTATCAACTATTAAGAAAGAATCTGAGGACAAGAAAAGAAAAAGACAAAAATACGCTTTTCATCTGACAGCAGGGAGGAAGAGATATCTAGAAACTTATTAGAGGGACTGAACCTCAGTTCCGACGATTACGAGCAAAGTAGAAGGGACCACGAAGCAGTCTGTTCCACTGATTCTGACACATAGTCTGAGGAGTTTAATACTGTTACCTATATACTTATTTTAAACCCCACACGTCTATATTGCATGAGTTATCTAGCTATTCTTGGTATACTCTATATGTATATTTATTTATATAATTTCTAAAAAAGAAAGAAAGGGGATTACCTTTGTGTTGTCACTCTCCTGTTGCAGTTTAGCAAGTTTCTGTTAGAGTATTTATGTATGGAGGTGAGCATGTTATAAAAAAAGTCTCTAAAATAATAATATGTATAATGTTTTCTGCATATGCATTTTGTTGTTTATATGTCTAAAACATAAAAAAATATCATAAGAGAAGAAGATACTGCATTTACCCCCAATAACATATCGTAATCAATATATCTATATCCATAGAAGGAGAAAAACTAGCCCTTCTCCTCTGTATTTTTATATCGTCTATAATTTTATGTGCTCTTGTTTTTTTACATATGCACAACATAAAGCCAATATAAACGTCAATAGATGTATAAATGCCCAACACTGTAGATAACTATTTTATGTCAAAGCAGATCCATTTACAACACTGATTTTATTTAATATAACTATATAGCCCTCTTCTGTAATTTCACATATACAATACATAAAACCAATATCTTGTAATGGAACCGCTGAATCTACCTGATTGCTTTGGTTTAACGTTTGGGTTTGCTGCTTTATTGCAGAAACAATAGCGTTGCACTCAGCTTCATATGCATCTTTCTTAGCCTAAGAATGATACACAGTTAGTGTGTAATAGCTTAAATATATTCGCATATTTTAAACCCGTTTCTATTTAATTAATATAAATATATATGTAGCTATTCTATTATTCCTCTAATAAACAATATCACTTCATAGTATTTCTGTCCACATCACATAATTTTGTGCAACATATTAAGTCACAATCTACAGCCTATTTCTATTATTTCCTATTATTACTAATTAATTACCAGTAGTGTAGCATGCGTGTTCGTTTCGACCCTCTTAATCTGTGTGGTTAAGAATTTATTGTAAGTATAAGTACATAAAAATACCAGTTTTGTTTCTAAGAACATAGAAAATGGTATGTCAATACTTCTCCATATAATAAAATAGTTGTGCAAATTAAAACAAGAGAGGAAATATTAGCCCCTTACCAGTTCTTCTCCTTGCATTGCATTTTTCTCTTGTTGCTTTTTGATTTTCTCTTTTATGAGTACTCTGTGGATAGCATGCTCCTCCTGCAGTATATAGAATATAAAATAAAAGTAAGATATAATGTTTTGTTTATACTAAATTATAGAAAAGTATTAAATAAACATACAAATATTATACATGAATTACATCCCACATTTAATCTTTGCAATATAGCACTAAGTAGGAAGGACAAAAAAAAAAAAGTAAATAATTAGTCAATATAAAAGGGAAAGTTGAAGAAAAGAAAGGTAAGGAAGAAGAAAAACGCGCAACTTAAAGAAAATAATTCACTTACCAAATACCGCTGCTGTTCTTTCTCTGTGTAGTTTTTTCGTACTGTATTGCATAAAAATACCATTAAGCAGATAGTACTCAAGCTAACTATGGATTTTGTATTATACTATATATATTATTAACTATTTTATACTGCATACTATACTACATATTTCGAAACATATCTTACTATATAACGCTAACTATATTATACTAATATTGCTCAATATATTATTAACAATACTATACTATATATTATTAACTCTATTTTGCTCAATGCTATTTACTATATTATATTATTTATTCATAATTATACTATACTATATGCTATTATTATATTATACTATATACTATTAACTATATTATACTATATATTATTAATTATATTATACCATATACTAATCATTAAATTATACTAGATGTTATTAACTATATTATACAATAAATTATGCATGTTCACCTACCATGTTGTGCCTGCAGAAACACCAAATTTTGGATACCGATGGCTAATGTAAAAACTGCTGACAAGATATTATTTTTTAAAGTACATATAAAAACTAAGCAGTTCATAACTGCAATTATGAATAAGGGAAAAGCAAATCTATAAAATAATGTAAGCAGTTTTGTTTTCTTTTGTTTTTTTAAATGCTACGTTTTATAAAAAAAAAATTAGGATGGATGCAGTGTAAAACCTAGGAACGGTTTAAATTTTCCTAACCAATATTAAACAAAACTAGATAGAAATGAAATTGTGTATCTGCATTTTGTATGGGCTAATCTGTACTGAACAATTAAATTCTGCTCCCTAGCATCCTAAAATTCAAATCGTCAATATTTAATTATGAACACAATTGATCGCCTTTGTTATTGGTAGATATTTACTACATTTTAACTATTGGCGCCCGATCACATACGTCAGATACTATAATAATGCGGTTGCATATTAGAGCCGCGAATAGGAATTAAGTGCTCAACGTAACATTACATATGTTAAAAATTAAAATCATTGCTTTATTAAAAGATTCGTTTTATGTTCAAGTTTTTAAAGGCCTAAATATTTAGGTTCTTTTTCCACGTTTATAATCTGCCATGGCACTTAAATTATTTTTTAATCGTGTTGAAAAACCATGTTTAGAATTGAATCCAATATCACTATATAATTTATCTATCATTCTTTATTTCTAATTTCAATGACCCTGATAAAATTACTTTTTCCGGGACTTGGGCCATTTTCATTGGAAAACAGGATTCCCATAATGCACATTGTACATATTTAATCTAATCTATGTGGCATCGTCCTAAATTTCTGAATCCGGCATATTTATTGGTGATTCTACCTTAGCACCATAATCTCTGCCGTTTGAGTGAAATATGTCTGTAGATTTATAGCTTTCGTCTTCCATTAAGTGGTCAGTATTATCAAACGTAGTTAGGTACAATGAAAATTTTAATTTTGTAAGCTTCTTATAATTTAAATACTATATAGCAGCATGGCACAACTAGAAGCAATGTTATATAATAGGTGCTATCAAATAGATAGTGTGTAACGAATAGCTTATTTATTCCGGACATTGTTTGATTGGCGCGGCATCGTAGCGAATGTACAGATAGCACGTATAATATTTCCATATATGCGTTTAGCACTCTTGAATTTATTTATTGTCTGTAAATGTATAAAAGAAATCTAGCTGTGCTAACATTTTATGGTTCTAGACATGTAAACGACTAGAGTCAAAATTGGAAATTAATAAAATAGGTGATCAGTGAGTGTCCAATTAAATTAAACTATTTCAGTTAATTAAACTATGCCTAAGGAATCCGAACAAAAACAACAACAATTCTAGGATACGTCTAGCCAGACAGAACTCACATTCCAGATATGACTGGAATCACCAACACGAACAGAGAGCTTCACTTTCTGTAGACTCTACAGAAAGTGCAAATACGAGACCACACACATATTTAGACCCTAACATCGACGTATCATCGACAATCAAACGGAGACAATGAACTTGGACAGGCGAGATCCAAGCCTCGGATAAGGAATCAGTCTTTACTTATCACCAATCAGATGCTAATAGAAGGCCAAATCTAAATCTCAATAGTAGGTATGGTATATATATATATATATATATATGTCTTAATAGGGAGTCTTGGTTCTGGGTCATAAGCAACGTCATGTGCTATAAATAACTAATACTTATGTAAATCGATTAGATTTTCTTACACCTATAGCGACTATTGGTTGGCAGGCATTAAATTAGAAATCTTTCAGTAAGCTAATCCTAAATTGGAGAAGTATAAGTAAAACAGTGTATGTGGCATCTTACGATTCTTGCAATGGTAAGAACCCTTGCTGGGGTAAATGTAATATATATAAAGTATGACCTCTAATCTCCAATAACTGCAATAGCCATAGGTGAGACAGACGCCCAGATGCTTTAATAAATACTAAGCCTTCAAGGCTCCTTTACATGTACATTGCAATTACAAAATAAATTGGTGCCAGTTACACTGAGGTCGATACCTAATTTGCAGGCACTTACATTAATGAATTAGTTAAATAAGGACACGGTATGGTAGTATAAGATTGGGATGGGATCAGACATTCCTAGTGGGTCTCTGTAACATTTCACAAATTGTATTAGCCAATAAGAATATTTATGATTGGTCCAATTTAGGTTATTAAACATAGTTTTACAGGTGTTTACCAAACATTTACACCCGTGGTAAAATAAAGTATAGAAGAAACAAAAAGCAATAATAGAGAACCTGCTTACACATAAGTGGTAAGGCTGGCAAAAATAAGAAGGCACTCGTAACGCACACGAATTCTTGTATTTAATTGGTTAACTAAACAATATCACAATACATAGATGTGTGTAATAATGGCTTCGTTATTGTAATGTCTGGTCCACCATTAGGACTCATACGATAATGAGTGTTCTGATCACTCGCTCGGGCAGAATTCAGAGAACTGCCTTCTAATATTAAATATGAAATAGTGACAATAGTTTGTATTTATGTCATAATATAGCACCCCTTACAGATCGATTTCATTGTGCAATTTACACATTATCACCAAAGCGAATTGTTACAAGATTGTTAACTGTGAATGAGCACATAGTTTGGTCAAAGCCTTGATAACCAGCGGTGATGCAATGATCAGTTAATCAAATACCATTTTCTAATAAGTAACTCGATTTGTCAACACATAGTATGTGGTATGTAAACACATACCAATGAAGAAATTAGTTAATTTGCCATCTAAATGAAGAAGACAAAATATTTAAGTATTGCAGTAAGAACTGAAAATTTTAGTTGGTCTCTGTGACTTATCGTGAGTTGCACTAGTTAATAATAATCTTGACAATCAGTCCCATTTACAATAAGAATACAATTATACAGATATTAACCACAACTGACTGACATGCACAATAAAGACCAAAAAAATAAAAATGCTGTGTTATAAAGGCCCAGGGCTAGAGAGTGTCAAAATAAATGAAAGAGAGTTTAAGAGAATATACTATTGGGTATGAGGAGATAGCAAAAGGTATTGCCGCCCTTGTCACAATAGTATCTTCAAAGCGTCCCCGATCTCACCTTAAAGATCTATAATTGAACACATCTTAAATCCTAATATGAAAATATGTGATTTTCATTTACAAGCAAGTATATTATTATATCCTATCAAACTATATATATATATATATGTAACCTTTTACATCCAGTTCGAGGACATTCTGAAGTCCTTGTTATCATTTCCATTTGGCATTGTAAGGTTTATCTTGGTCGTTTGAAGGTGTCACATACAAATTGTCCTAGTATGTGGTAATATTTATTTATAGTAGCTAATCTATTGATAAGGTAGCTATCCTTATCTTATTTCATCTTGACTTCAATAAAGGTATATAAACAGGTCTCAGACGGTTCTGAAACATGGGTTTTATTAGCTTATAAATTGGTGTCAAATTAATTTAAGTAATTTAATTTGAATATTGGCCCCGTCTATGCGTGTGAGACTCGGGCGCAGCTAACTAGGAAACTGGCGGTGATAGAAGGTTTTGCAAGCAAATAGTTAGAATATAATATTAAACGAAAAGGTTAAATTACTAAAAAATAGCTTGCACTCGTACTGTCAGCTCTGGGTTGGTTGTGTTAAAAATAGATACCATAAACATTATTTATTTTAGAAATAATTGGCACTCTATGAGCCATTTTATATAAGGTATTATATTTGTATAGTGCCCATCTACGATCATAATGGTTTAAATCATTAGTGCACACAGTGTAACTTGCAAGGTAAGGTAAGAAATATAAAGCACCTCTGAAGTCGGAACAATTGTGTGTCCTACAAGCAGAATTCACAAAGACTAATTTGTCCCTTATTGATAACTACCTACAACAGCCAGAAAAAGACCGACACACTGTTAAATAGAGCTTAGTACAACGGATACTACTTCTATTTCTATTATAATAAAATGACCTTTTCATAAGGTAATCTATTATCACCCCACCATGTTTTCCAGTAAGGATATGATTTGGCAACGGGAGGGAGTATGGGGTAGATAAATCAGTTTACGTATCAAAATTCCCAATGTAGAATAAAATGGCAGCAAGAATATTTGGGGGTATATAGGGGTGTATTAATGATATCATAATGACATCATGATCAATATGGGACCAAGTATAATAGTATTATGTGTTTCAGAATGTCTAATTACTTAAGAAAAGAAATTTAAGGAATCCAAGAATACATCTAAACCTAGAATATATGACAAAACTGGTTGCGGTGGAATTTAGTTTAACTATTACATTTTATTCTGATATGAAAATAGAGGTCTATTGAGTCAAGTTATTATGTTAGGGTTTGATAGGCGACAATCTCTACCGTACAATGTGCATATTTAACATACTACCTTAATGAATGTAGCATATATATGCTATAGACTAAATACAACATATGATCCTCTGTCTGAAATGGTATTTAATAGAGGGCTCCAAGCTGGCCTGCAATATAGGACATGGTTTTCTATATTTAATAACGTTTGATCAATTGGTTGACATTATGATTAATATGGCATCATGACTTCAACAGTAACACCTAGCCCAATCATAATCATTCATATTTCCTAATCGATATTATCATGAGAACTGATCAATTGGGTTATGGTATATAGAGATAAAGAGGCATAAAGTCTAATATAATATAATATAATATCATATATTCTGCACAGACCACAACACTAGGCCATATGGTATATAAAGTAACATTAGATATTAGATATAATTGAGTAGGATTAATAAGACATGTATACCACGATACATAATTTTTATATATATGCTTATACATAAAATAACATAGATTGTTATTACAGCATAGCAAGGCCTAATCATCAGCGTCACGTGCATTTTTCTTTCCACGTGGTCCTCTAGACTTGGCTTGACTGGCCTCCGCCTGGCTTTTGGCCTTGAAGCTAGAGGTAGGGAGAAAAAGGGAGGAAATGCGTGAGTAAGAATATCAGTATATTAAGTCATTGGTTAGCAATGATGCCACAAATCCAATTAGTACCAACCAATAGTATAGCGTGATCCCAATACCATACTATATATATAGATAGGAGAAGCAGCCAATGGCTCCTCGCAATAATTGGCCAATTGTATCTCATAATTAAAATTAAACAAAACCCACGTATATATTATACAAACTTACAATTTCTTCTTCTCGGCCTTCTCCCTCTCGTTCCTTTTCTCATCTTGTTTAGCCATTTTTTCCAAATACTTTCCTTTTTGCTCGGCTGGAAGGAGATTAAAGGATTACTATATATATATATTATCACACTATTAATATGAACACGTAACCTTTTCCCCATATGTATACATATCTTTATATATGGTTAGTTTCGTTCTTGCTGACTCAATGGGGCTGTATTTAATATCTTCTATCTAGTTATGCACAAACATATACCTATACATACGTACACACATAAACCCCCACCTTTCTTCTTCTTCTTCTTCTCCATTTTATCATTCCTTATACTATTCAACTGCTGCATTAAGGTATGCAATTTCTTTTCATGGGGGTCCATGACTATAGCTCTCTTCTTGAGATAGCCATTGGTGGTCTTTTTCTATTGGTGAATAGGTGGTGTAATCAGTACCCTGATTGGTACTCAGTGAGCTGGAGTATAATTTTAAGAGTGTTCTTTATATCCAAATTTGATTAATAGTACATCATTGCAGATAGAGGTAGGTAAACCCGAATAAAGTTATTACATACAAATAAGATCCCAGCTAAGATAATCGGATTAAAGGCAAGGTGCATATAAATATAGATATACATGTCTAGATCCAGCTCTTTCATTGGCCTGATCAACACATCCAGATTGTTAATTACCATATTTATACAATAAGAATCATCCTATCACAGCATACCTTATCTAACAAATAAAGGCATCCCATTGGTTTAGAGGCGAAGTGTTGTTGAAAAGAATTTGAAACCCTATGTGCTCCCTATCATCATATCCTATATGCTATACTATAATATATCCTACCTTTGTCAGTAACTTAGGCTTGGATGCAAATGGGAGTGCAGCCTGTAGGGCCTTGGGAATTTTAAGAGCATTAAACCTCCTCTCCTCCCTAACGATTGGCTGCGGGAAGGTGGTTGAGTTAAAGTGCTTTTATGATTGGATGTTAACTCAACGTATACATGGAAGATATATTATATTTTTATCCTTACGTGCAAGCGTAAATATATATACGTAAGTCTACCAGGGTTGAAACATCCATTCCAATAATGGAGTTTCCCTCCACCTTAGTATTATTGCTCATAATAGACATACTTGCTTCTAGTTAACAAACATAACATTTCTTCATAAATTAGTAACTTTATTTTTCTATGTGCATTTCAGGCGGGTAAACCATTATTTATAGTAAGTATAATTATCATGAAAAGATAGACATAGGCATACTTGATTTCTTAATTCAGGAATAAGTTTGCTTATGTTAAACTAAGCATTGAATACTTTAGACCTAAGGCTAATCTTGAAATATTTTAGCCAATCGAGAAACCGTTTCTAATTATCCTAATTACAATTATCTCGCATTTAAATTGGTTCGGAATAATAGTTTATCAAAATTTCGGGACTCTGGAATATATTAAATATAGAATAAGAATACTAAATGCTATGTAAGAATATATATATCAAGGACCCATACTCACCTTATATTCCGAATCCTTCTTGGTAGGCACTGGTATAGACTGCTCTCGTCTGAGCTGACCTGTAGTCTTCATACCCTATTTGATTGGCTGGGTATTAGAAGAAACATAGTGATTGGATAAAAATGGCAATAATTTGTTTTATATACTAGGTAGTATGTATGCATGACCTATAGCTCACCAATTGGTTTACAATCACAGAATTCATTATACATGTATATGCTAAACAACATCTAATATTACAATTATAGATAGGCAATATAATAGGCGATCTTTCAATGGTCTAAATTACTATACTATTAGATTATTATGCTATTTTATTATTGCACTAGTACACTACTATATTAGGAACAGAGTTTTAAGGCATCTAAATACAAGTACATACATATGAACCCATGTTTAAAGCTATATATATGCTAATATATTAATATATTAGCATACGTTTAAAGTTATCTACACACTAAAAGTAGAGAAAACAACAATGGTGGTAACTATCCTAACATATATTTATTCTTTGTAAGCATTTATTACATGGATGCTTATGTATTTACCACACACACTAACCTGCCAGTCCTCCTTATCCTTCTGCAGTAATGTCGTCACAGGATTGTATAGTTTGATTGGTTTACATGGGAACCAGGCGCGTAGGAAAATAATGTCTGTGGGTATGATGGAAAAGTGAGAGGGAGGGAGAGGGAGGAATCCAGCTTGCATTGTATCAAAACAAACATACCACTCACTTCAATTATGATTATAATAATAATCACTATATATATATATAGATACATACCACTGGTTAAAATTTTATCTTCAAATGTGGCACGGAAACTACCAGGCGGTTTCTGATGATACCATAAGGTTAGTATATAAATAAATATTGCCTTATAAGGCAGATACTTGTAGATGCGACCCAATCCTTATTCCATTGTTGTAGTAATGACACCATGCTCGCAGAGCAACAAAAGGGAGCCAATACCTTATGCCCATGACGTCATTAGACCCCAAGCATAAATTATTTATATAATTAGTAAACCATTTGCCAAGATTTATGATTTTCTACGGGTAGCATAGCCAATTAAAAGCATGTGATATATATACCTTTATATAGTAATATCCTGGACCACTTTCACTAATCATGTATCGGCATAGTTCCCAATATACAATTGTTTTAGATTTATAATTAGAACTAGACCCTATTTTTCCTAAATATAATTCAATTAGATTAATCTTTTTATTTGACCAATCCTGCCCAATGACGCAGCATTGATTAATTAATCGCAAACTAGCAGTAAATCGTCTGCATTGATCGTAGAACAATCACTAGTTCCTCTTTAGACAACACTATACGCTACTATAGCATTACAAAGAATCCAATATGACATTATCATATAAGACATTAGAGGTACAGCCCTAATTGAAATTAAAATTCCCGGGGGATAAAATTAATTATCGGTAGGGTTATTATGGCCATAGTAACACATTCTCTATAACCAATCAAATATCACATACCGACAAAGATTTCTTTATACTTCCTCTGATTCCTGATACTGTTCGTATATTAGCACCAATGAATTTGGCCACTTCCAGTTCACTTGTAAACATATCTGTGTCATTTAGGGTATATATATGCATGGTTAGCGTCCAATCGGAACATCATAGTGCACAATTTATGATTAGTACATAATTAAGCTTAATAATACTAAATACTACAATATGCTATAATATATTTCACTTATGATTATGGCGTCACATAGCAGAATTAAACTATGGTCTAGTATATAATATTAGTTATTCAAATAACATAGCGTTGAATGGGATTTCAAGTGTAGTACTGTGATAGATACCAATCACTTACTTACCTTTGATAAAGGCAGTATTTTTAAACACTTTGGCAGTGGTTCCTGTCAATTTCAATTTCTTGACAACCTCAAAACTATGATCTAGCTCTAACACTACTCCAGTCATAGCAATTCTGAATCCGGGCTGTGGTACAAGAATGTAAGTATGTATGTGTAGTATGAGGTATATGGAAGATAGTAATATATAGGATATAAAACTTAGATAGTGTATAGTATAGCATATAACAGAAAAAATGGATTGCTGTTGTCTCCGGATGACATACATTATATTTTAGTTGGCTAACAACAACTCATACATACTTTTGTATCCATCTAATCATCAGTAACCTTACCGCATTTCGTGTCATTCGCTGGACACCAAGGAAGCCAGTATTGGGGGGGGTAACGGGGCCTATGTATAGGGTTAGGATTAATAATAGTAATAGTAATAAGAAGAGCAATAATGACAATAACTGTAATGGTGTATACAAAAAACCTGTCCAATATAGAACATAACGTATATAATACATTTACAGATAAACACATACATAAATATACAGGAATACATATAATATATATTGCCTTACCCCAGAATATAGCATTACAATGCATGTGATGGGGAGTGTACTTGAGCAACCTGAATAGAAAATTATTGGTTGTTATTAAAGCGTTAAATTGGTTATTGTTTTTGAAAATCGCACGATGCGTTATATACCCCAATAACACAAGGGTAGTAGCTTATTGGCTAAGGAATAATTTATGAAGGATTAAAATTACATTACTAGCAATAGCGGCGACAGAGGAAATGCATTTTAACTCAAAGCTAAGTTTAAATGAATTACCAGAAAGAACCTAATGTATCATGCTGAGATATCCCTGGAATGTTAAAAGCAGTCCCCCCTTCAGCCAATGAAAAACACATGAAATTGACAGATCATTATGGGAAAATGAAAAAGTATATAGTACTCTCACACATACTCATATCGAATCAAATATACGTTATATATGAGAGCGAAATAATAATAATAAAAGTAATAACATTAACAATAACAACATATACCTATTTCTCTTATTGGCATCCTGTATAGAGTACTGCAATACTGTCTGGAATCTCCTCCAGCCCATACTAATAATCAAGGGATCGTTATTCTTTAGAATCTTCTTATACCATCTATGCTTCTTGACACGGGTCTGAGGAAGAGTATAGAGAAGGTGAAGGAGAGAGGGCAGTGATGGAAAGTAATGAGTTTGTGAAAATACTATAAGTTCAAAAACATACACATGCACATATGCACATACATATACATACATGTGTAAAGCCAAGGTTTTCCTCATTTGGTGGTAAGCCTCCCAATATGATTGGGTAACACGGGTCAAAGTTTTCCACAAATTCACAAGGTATTCTCTCTAGCTCTATACGTACATAGAGTCCTGGGCGATAACCTATAGGTGTATATATATATAGAGGGAGAAGTGGGTTTGTATAGGATATAGGTGGGTGCTCATATAGGGCACATATGCTTGGCGGCGAGACGAAAGGGATACAATTGATTGTAATTTAGTATATATAATATATAACAAAGCAACTATAAATAAGTAAGATAACATTAGCTATTATCTCATCATATTCCACCATATCATAGCATAAAATACCATAGCATACTATCATATTTCATATATTATCCTACCATATCACCTTATATCATATTATAATCTTGTCCTTCATCCCTAACATCCCTCTCGTCGTCACGATCATTATTGGACCAGTATAATATTATATATAGCATAAGACCTCTACTATAACAGCTAATTAGAACAAAGTATATAAACTATAGAATAGATAATCCAATGAAATACACCGACCTAAATACGAGTATTCTACTAGTCTATAAAAGATTCCTCTTCCTAATATAGCCTTAGCCCTCTATGGTGAATATGATCATATTTACATATCTAACCTGTACCAATCAGATCATAGGTATATTAATAGACGTACCCTCATATAGTGCTCTGGCCTCTTCTGTTTCACCTGCAAATTCCTCTCTATTGGTTTTCGCCTGTATAAAGTATAGGTTAAAGTGTATTATACCATTATCATTGGTGCGCAGGATAGGCATAATTATGTTAAACTATTACAGGAATACATAATCTCTCCTTTATAAAAAGTAACCAATCAATTACCTGTCCCGCCAAACCCTGCTGCAGCTCATTATAGTTTAGTTAATCTTTAATAGCAAACATACACTACATAAACTATATATCCATAGACAGACATCATTTCTTACCTGGTCAGCTAACTCCTGTTTCATGTCATCATAGTATGCCGTGTTATCCTTAATATCATACTCTTTATCAAATAATTCTTTCTTTGTCACTCGATCAGACTCCAATTTAGCCAACTTGGCTGCCTTAATTTTATCTGTAAATGGAATATTACTGGTTAATAATATCTAATAAACAGTCTAAACAGTTAGCTATTTATGGTTTTACATACAAGGCTAGATATACAAGCATACATATTTATACCTATACACCTAGGCACATACCCCTATCTGTCTGTTCACTGTCACTATCGTTATCATTTCCCTCTCCACCCTCTGTCTCTCCCGTATGCTTCTCTCCCGTCTCCAAATCTTCAAAGTCACCATAAACCTCTTCGTCACTGGCATCAGGATTATCAGCCTAAAAGGAAAAGAGTTCTGTAAATATGTTGTGATAACATAATGAAATATTACGATTATCATATCCAAATTACTATTACTGTACAATGATGCAATGATATACACTACAATACGATAGTATAGCATAATTATAAGTCATTATAATAGTGTAATACGACAATGTATTAGTATAGCAGTAAAAAGAACGATAGTAAATGCAAGATAGAGAAAGAAAGATAAGAGTATAATGAAGAGAAAAAAATGGTTGTATATAAAACCAACTAAGATAAACAGCATAGATATTATCAATATATATATATGCTATATTATACTATACTTTAATAGTATGTTATATGATGCAGTCAATCGTCAAATATCTCTCAAGATCAGATTCATGACTAATTAATTAATTAGTAAAAGGGCCAATCATATTCGAGATATGGAAGTGTACTAACAGATAACCAATAGTAATAAAAATTAAAACCCCCTTATTGATTGACTCATTTTAAACTAACAAGTGTGATCCAATAATAGAATACTTTATAATTGAAATCACTCTCTACTTGCCTTCAATTGGTTTTCAGCATCACCTTCCTCCCAATCACCTGTTACAAACTTGTTACGAATACTCTCAATTACCTAAGAGAAAGAGAAAGAGGAAGAGAGGAAGATATGACCAAGGTTAGATCTCATTCAATACAGTCAATGTATAGACCCATAGGGGGGAGAGGGGAAGATACCCTCATATAGAACATTAGGGTTTACCAGTAGTACTACTATTACTATTACCTCATGGAGAGTAATGCAACCAGTAACATCACTTGCGTCCCACAAACATAATATAATATACTATAACATGCTATATATTGTGGATCTTATCAACAAACCTGAAACTTATCAAATGATTTGGGATAGCAAATAGAACTACCATGATTAACATACTCTTAGTAGAGAATCATTAAAATTAATTGTACTGCAGCTATTTTCGTATAAATAAAATTCCAAGGATGATTAAGTCCAAGATAGGATCCAGTCTTTCATTCGTACAATTAATTAACTGGGAACATCAAGCGCTCTCAACTTGCAGGTCTTCAAGCATGTGCAAGATAAACCATGATACGTTATACACAATATATATTACATAGTATAGGCATATAGAACCATACATACACAGATATACATATACATCAATATGGCCAATACTGCTATTAGTATTAATATTAATATTAGTAAATTATTGCCAATAACACAAAGATATTAAAATCATTTATAGTATAATATAATCTATGCAATTGTAGTTCCATTGCAATATCCATATAAGGCACAATAATCAAACATAGGCCCAGGAATTATAGCAGCATGTAGCCATCCATATATATATATATATTACTAATAGTCTATTACGTCATAGTATGGCATTTTACATCCTGTTATATAATATCTATACTATACTAACCCATAAACCCCTATATATACCATTACATACATCGTCTTCCTCCCAGTTCATAACCGTATCCAGAGGTTGGTGGAAGGCCGAACAATCAAACTCATTCTTCCCACTATCTGCTTGACTCTTCTTTTTCTTTTTCACTTCAAAAAAGTTCTCTGCATCATCCCTCTCGCCTTCTCCCTCAGATGATTCTAAGTGTTGTGATAGGTTAGTAAAGGTTATAAGGTTCTTATCATCTTCTTTCCATCGTAAATTCAGACATAGTAATGGTATAGTACAGTTTAACGACAGTTAAATGTGATCAATATGATTGAACTTCAAGCCACTTTACTGCAATATCTCATTTATTATCCCACCAGTCCTATGGTCCTAAATATGAACTTTCAATATATAGATACAAAGAGTCATTTGATTCAAATAATAATTTTAATAGATTAGTTTATTGGTTTATATTACAAGATAATACCATAAACCTAGATGAGGCCTCACCGAATCATATAATCTCTCTTTTAACCAATAAAGAAGGAGATTACTATAAGGTGATACATGATACACCTATCACACAATACCTTTATATATTCTAAATATAACAAGGGACTGAATTGGAACATATTTCATAATACGGGTATAATGATCCCATAGCTGTGTTTTTAAGGAACGTCGTTAACCACCCATATTTATCCCTTCCTTTTAATTCCAAACATGTATTGGGCATGTCATACAATCATTTTCAAATTATCCCAAAAAATCATACCTATACATGGAAGAAATACAGTATAAATAAATCTCAATAAGACTCAGCATAGCAGCAGCCGTGAGTAATCATTTTCTATTAATTAATAAAAAATAAACAGCTAGTTCATATAACACAAAAGGGGTCTACCGCCAATGAGCCTCCAAGTAAATTTACTACTCTACTTATATATAGCCGATCATAACAGTTGCGGATATTGTTACGTCAATGCCTCTTTATAGTAGTGGTTTATTCCACATTAATTTGTAATATATTAATAATGGTTTTTAAGCAGTACTATACTATACTATACAAATATATAGAAATATGTGGTTCAATCAGAACTAGCCGATTATCCATTAAAACTTAACTAGATATCTAGCTCTGTACATTAATAGACAATTGGTCTAAGTATTATATGATAGATATGCAAATATTTCTATAGGAAACTATAATGCAACATATTTGGTATATGAATGTATTGTTTTCCCCCAATCAAAAACAGAGAAATTTGTAATATAAAAAACATTTCTAAATGCTTATGTAAGTGATTGGTAATATTTACATCGGTTGGTTGGACAAGAGTCCATAATCCAGTTGGCTGACCATTGGTGAGATACAACTTTCCAAGTCATAAAACAGTCAACCAATCATAGAGGGTAATTTATTTTTAAACAATACTTATCTGCAAAATATTATCCAGTCTAATAACAATTGGCATTTAAATTATAAGTGAAACTATGGCCTAGATGGCATTATGTTATATTATTGACACCTCACACTAAGTAATCATATACCGTAAATACAATTGTCTATAGTGCAAGTTAATGCAATTTTTTCACAGGTATATTCATGCACAACTATATATACTATATATTAAAATAAAATATAAAAATATTTCAATGCATACATTACATCACATCCAGAATAACAATTAAATACGCACATAAGCATAAAGATACAGTATATCTCATTCACACTAACCTTCTTGCTCATCCCCTGTAGCTCCATACACCACGTGCATAATGTTCTGTGCCTTTCGGGCCTCAAAGCTTTTCTTAGCTGCCAAACCAAGGCCCAGTTTCCATCTAGCTGCACTCTCCACTTCTCCTATTGGCTCCTCTATCACCTCCCCTCTCATTTTCTTCTTTAAAGGACTTCCCTCCTCCTCCTCTTCTTCCTCCTCACGTTTGATTCCCCGTCTCTCTCCCTCCTCCTCTTCTTCCTCCTCCTCCTCTTCCTCTTCTTCCTCCTCCTCCTCTTCCTCTTCTTCCTCCTCCTCCTCCTCCTCTTCTTCCTCCTCCTCCTCTTCCTCTTCTTCTTCCCCCTCCTCTCCCATCTCCCCATCACTCTCTTCAAACATCATATCCTCTCCCTCTCCTTCATCTTGCTCTTCTTCCTCAAATATTGCCCTCCTTCTAACCCTACCGTCCTCCATCTTCACTAACTTCTCAACAGGCTTCCCCTGTTGTGATTTCTCCTCCTCCTCTCCCTCACTATCCTCCTCCTCTCCCTCACTCTCCTCTTGAATGCTAAACATACTATTCACATCCTTTGATTGGATGGCAGCAGTGTTGGAGAACAATCTCAATTGGCTCTCGTCGGTTTTAATATCAATTGTCTCATCGGCTGCAATCAATTCATCCACCATTGCTACACCCTCCAACTTACCTACCATTCCATTGGATCAGTTAGCGATCAATATGCGATATAGAAACAGTTTGTGATCGCTTCCGTAATAAAGCTTAGTATGGAATTACTTAGTACACAGATGGTACAGTTATAGACCTAATCCAATGATGTCAAGAAAATCAATATATCATTGATACTCCATTGGTTATATACTTCTATCAACAGCCACCTATATCAATACAGTATATAATGGTATATATAGATATACATAGCAGCCAATCAATCCATCCATATACATCAAATTAAAATTTAACTCACCAATTTTCTCTTCTCCCAGATCCTCATTCTTCTTTCTTTGGAAGTTACCCATATCGATGTATACTGCATCTTTATCATACACTATGTCTCCTATATCTGCCATAGGTGCATAGAGTAATCTCTCCTTCTCGTTCAAGGTACGCTGCAGGGATTGGAAAGTATAAATAGATTGCTATATTCAGATATAATCTATTTATATCACCAATTTTAGTCATATATGTACAGGCAGTACATCCAACAAGCCAATAACAACCACTATTTCCGTTGTCCAATTATTAACCGTATTTTTACAATGTCCATTTATATCAAAATACTTATATAGAGGGATAAAACCCAAGAACTATCCAATAACATACCTTCTTAATAGTGTCAGGGAGTGGGCAAGGATCTGGCATGAATGTGGTCGACTTCATATAGAAGTCACCTACACCTGCCATATGCACCTGTTATGGGAATATATATGATATGTATTGGCTTTAGTATGTCTAGGGTTTATCTGAATACACCTATAACTATATATTCCCACGTAAAAGTATACATATACACATACATATACCTATGTAAACACACATGTGTATACCTACTAAATGACACAGTCTGATTCCAATCAACAATAAGAATCGTAATTAAACTGATAGTATGAATGTTATTGCACATGTTTGGTAGAGTACGCCAATTATACATTAATTACCCAATATGACATATAAAGGCTAATCAATCAATACTGGCATATAGAACGGTAGGGAGCAGGGCGGGTTTTATGATTCATTGTAGAGATTAACTAGTGATTAAGCTAATAATCGCTAATCTAATTGGCTATATGGTATCACAAGGTAAACACTTGACATCTTAAAACTAAATTAGATGGACCGTCATGTGATGTTAATTAAATAATTAGCAAGTCATTAACTAAGATCCATAATGTACTATATCTACACATACCTTCATATGTGATTT
>NAOQ01000719.1:23734-34236 GCA_002751075.1 Ichthyophonus hoferi
AATTAAATAATTAGCAAGTCATTAACTAAGATCCATAATGTACTATATCTACACATACCTTCATATGTGATTTGAGATTAATCCCTCGGCAGTATCCATATAAGGAAATAATGCGATCACATTTGGGATTTTTACGTATAAGCTCAGGGTCGGTCATATCCTGTAATCCAAAAAGAATGAGTTATTAAATTTATAATGATATAATAGTATAACTGTATAATAATATAACAATATAATAACACAATGTTACAATAATATAATAGTATTATTATAGAATGAATCTAGTCTCACCTCAAAACGATCAGCCAAGATATAGGGGTGACTTAGACGCCAGGTCATTGGTCTAAACTTCATAACGGAAATAAACCGAGATAGATTGATAATCTCATTCTTAGCATACCTGGAGAGAGAGAAAGATATGGATAGATAAATATATTGTTTGTAATTGTTAGTTTTGATTAGTCCTTGTAGTAGTATACCAACCACCCGTTGGGTCGAGTCAATTTGACTTGGTTTGATAGGATATAGTTTAAAGGAAACCAATCAATTTACAGACACCTTTTGCCTGGTAGTGGTGTGTGATGTGGTAGGTAATAATAAAGAGAAGCAAGAAAGAGAAAGAGATAAAGACTGTAGTGTATATAGATATCTATCTATCTATATATAAGTCGTTTAGATCTAGATAAGCCCCAGTGGCAGGAAGGAATCGCATAATACATGCATATGATTGGGTAATAGAACCAGAGAGGGCCCTGATATCCAATAAGGAATCCCAATTAAAAATTAATAGTTTATCTATTAACACGATATGTACGGCTAGATGATAATATTAAAATATAATGTATTTTATAAGCCCAAACTTATATATGGTTGGAAGGACGCATGTATCTGTTAGTAAATATAAAGGAATAGAGAATTCTTACTGGCCGTTGATCAGGCCTGACAAATAGAACAACTTGGCACCTTGGTAAATTTCAGTCCAGAATCTGATTGGTTAAGATAATAGATTAAGTTATATATCTTGACAGAAACATTATAAGGTATATACGTATATTCCAATGTATCCATATCTCTGTCTATCTAGTTACCCACATATTAATATTCTATACCTACCCACCTTTACATCTATTTCCATATATATTCTATAAATACTCACCTATGTTTCAGTCTCTTTTTAGTCAATCGTAGCTGTTTACTCTGTTTGAAGACATCTAAGTGGGTAAGAACGCCCTGCCAATAAAATCGTTAGTCCCATATTTCATATTTAGTTATTAATTAATTAACCCTAGTTAAGGTGGGAAAGACCAGAGAGAAATTGATGTCATTATTGATTTAAGGTGAATAGAACACGTTAAAATATCCTTAAAACCAATAAAATATAATAATTAGACATTGGCCATTGGCCAGTTTAATTTTGAAATTTTAGTGTGATCACTTCCGGTTTACATGTACCAGTTAAAACAATTGTGCAAAACACATAAAGACTATATCATTTAGCCAATAATATCAGTCATTTAAAACTAACTATTTTAAAGAGAAAATCAGAAATGCTTAAAATAGTTTAGTAATCAAGCATAATAGTAAGGTGGACATACTAAAATAACAAGGAGGTCAATAGATGAGCACTACTAAAAAATTATATATAATATAATATAACGACGTATCAAACTTAATGGCTTTAAAATATAAGACAATAAATCAACACCCTGCATTTTATTAACTCACCATGATTCGTGGGAAGCCATGCACCTGGGCGATATTGAGGAACTCAAAGGTTTCCTAAGGGCCGGAAGGTTAATACCAGGAAAAGGACAAAGGAAATTATAGTATGGTAAGATAAAATAAGGAATAATTGGTATACTGTGTGATATCTATATCTATATAGATATCTCCAACACCTAATCTCGCCATTTTATCAAGATCAATGATGCCAGATAGTACTTTGACAGTTAATAACTGGTCATGCAGTTTTTTGTCTGCAATAATCAATATTATAAGGTGAGAGCTGCTTGCCTAATGAATATCACATATGATTGGGTATATAAACACCTACCTACATACATACATGTACACATAGTCATAGGGTTAAACACTATAGTCCAATCTATTACAACTCTATAATAACTATTATTAACCAGCAATTAATATATATCCATTTGCACCATTAAAAATAACCGGAACAAATCCGACTGTGACAAACATACAATAGCAATTAACTTCAAATTACTATATCTAATCAGATCCAATCACAGTCTTCTTTTAAATATAAATCTTTTACCACAACTTATATAAATACAGCCTTACCATTATTATACAGTTATCTTACCATTTCAAAGCCAAAACTGGCATCAACTACTAGGAGTACTAGGTCTGCTACCTTGGCGATATCAATCATAGAGTTTAGCTCATTATTGCATTCTAGGAAAGTGAGACGACGCTTTTTACCTGTACGACAGCGAGAAGTTAAGAAAGTATGTGTAGGTATATGCCTATATATAGGACATAGCAATATATCCAAGCCAGGCCGTGTAAAGTTGTGTAAACCCAGCCAACCAATCAAACATATTATTTTAAAGCAAGTCAATCCAAACCTACCTGACACCACAGTGATTGGTCCCTTCATGTCGTTCACATTTTGTTTGGTGAATCTCTTAATCAGTGATTTGATCAGTGTGGTCTTGCCTACCTATTAGCGGATATAAATATGGTTAGATATGATTGGATTGATATTTTCATACACATATATAATATCATACTTAGAGAGATATATAGTGATATAGATATAGCTGGGTTAAATATATGTATTATAGATACATGGGTATGTATAGACAAGAGGGTGATACACTATACATCTCAATATACCTACATATATACTATAATATAACCCTTTCTATCACTAATTATAGTTAGCCTAATGTAGCCATCTACCTTAGGTGGACCAACCACAGCCACCACTATAGGGGGTGGTTCTACTGGCGCCCTATCAGGCAATGGTATGTGGTGACGTTTGGTGTCCTTGTCTAGTTTCCTTCTGGCATTCTTGTTTGCAGCTACGGCAGAATTATAGGTAAAAGCCTATATACCCACTCTTATATTAGTATGTATGATAGTATGATAGTGTATGCTATAGAATGATAGTATGTATGAAAATATGATAGTAAGTATTATAGCGTGATAGTGTGTGCGATAGTATGCTCGGAAGTATGATAGTAAGATAGCATATGCTATAATATTATAGTAATGGGGTACATTCTGATAGTACCTACAGATACATGTGTGTAAGTATAGTAGTAGGGTTGTATGTACAGAGGTATATGCCTATTGTAGTTATAGTATATATTATCTTACCTTGGGGTTAAACTGGTTGTCGTGTTTTCCCGCCTTTTTGTCTTTCTTCTCGCGACTGGGACCTATAAGTAATAGTAAGTTAATGCAACATATAGGCATATAATATAATATACATGTATATGTAAACAAATGTACGCAAGATCATCTCATGCCATATGCATATATACTATAGTATATGTGCATTACATTGTAAAGACTCTACGTATATTAACACTGCATACACCATCGTATATATTATAATAACACACTTCATCACATCATACCAGCCTGAGGCTTGGAGTGGCCCTTGTGAACCTGCTCCTCCATACTGGCGGTTGATAGGTTACCGGTTGCTAAGGAAAATCACTAGAAACCTAGATATTACAATAACTCTCACTATATATAATATTAGAGGTGCATGTGTAAAAGTACTATACTATAAGTTTGTGTATATACGCATCAAAGTACTTGCACTACTCAGCCAATCTGCTTGTCAAGTGCATGTGTAAGTGGCACGTGTACATGATATGAGGTAAGAACCTTATTGGTTGATCGGCGATTAACAGATATTGCGATCGCGAGGCTCATGATCGGCCTGTATGGTTAATGCTATTATATTGCTATGGCAAAAATAGGGTGTTTATAGGTATAATGGTAGTTTATCAAGCTATTATTGGTATAGATAATTGTTAATAGTTATTGGAGAAAGGTCATGTGAATATGTGGATTATTATTGGCTCATCAGTATAGAATAGAGTAGGGAACTATAAAATCTATTATAATATTTGTGCAGTATTCTGATTGAATACAAATGCATCATAATTAATTAGTAAAGTTAAGTATTAAATATATTATTGGCTAAATACTAATTACTGGTATAAGTTTAGCAATAAATTACGTCATATAATACTATCCAATTAAATTTTCCATTGAGACCAGTCCCACTAATATGATCCGGATCGAATTGTAACGAATTGGTCGGATGGCCCGTAAAAGGTATGTGTTGTGGATACACATACTAACATAATATACATACTATACAGATTATATTTACTATACATACTATACATATTATACACACTATACACAATAAAAAGTAACAATGGGTGAACGTAACTATGCGTTGTATCGTAAGACCACATTAGGACAGAGCCTAAGTGATAGCCTAGATGAATTGATTCAGAATCAACAGATAAATCCTCAGCTTGCCATGAAGGTGTTATTGCAGTTTGATAAAAGTATTAATACTCTATTAGCGTCTAAGGTCAAAGCGAAAACGAGTTTTAGGGTAAGAGACAGAGGGAGAGTGGGGGTATATACTATATACAGTATACTGTATACTGTATGTTGTATGCTATATATTATAAACTATACACTATCTATAGACTGTACCTTATACACTATATATACTATACCTTATACACTATACACTATGTCCTATATACTATACACTATACACTATACACTATACACTATGCCCTATATACTATACATTATACCCTATACAATATACACTATATACTATACGTTGTACATTATACCCTACTACAATATACACTATATACTATATGCTATACATTGTACCCTATACACTACTATATACACTATATACTCTACAATGTACATTATACCCTATACACTACAATATACACTATATACTATACAATATACATTATACCCTATACATTACACTATACACCATATACCCTATACATTCTACCCTATACACTACAATATACACTATGTACTATACAATACACATTATACCCTATACCTTACACTATACACTATACCGTATACCCTATACAATATACACTATATGCTATACAATATACATTATACCCGATACCTTATACTATACACTATACCGTATACCCTATACAATATAGACTATATGCTATACAATATACATTATACCCTATACATTACACTATACACTATACACTATACATTATACCCTATACAATATACACTATATACTATACAATATATATTATACCCTATACATTACACTATCCACTATACATTATACCCTATATACTACAATATACACTATATGCGATATGCTATACATTGTACCCTATATACTACAATATACACTATATGCGATATGCTATACATTGTACCCTATACGCTACTATATACACTATATACTATACACTACAATATACATTATATACTATACAATATACATTATATCCTATACAATATACACTACACACTACAATATACACTATATACTATACAATATACATTATACTTTATACATTACACTATACACTATATACCCTATACATTCTACCCTATACACTACAATATACACTATGTACTATACAATATACATTATATACTATACAATATACATTATACCCTATACAATATACACTATACACTACAATATACACTATATACTATACAATATACATTATACCCTATACATTACACTATACACTATACATTTTATCCTATACAATATACACTATATACTATACGCTATACATTATACCCTATACATTACACTATATACTATATACTAGACCTTGTACATTATACCCTATATACTACAATATACACTATATACTATACAATATACATTATACCCTATACATTACACTATACACTATGCGGTATACATTGTACCCTATACACTACTATATACACTATATACTCTACACTGTATATTATACCCTATGCACTACAATATACACTATATACTATACGTTGTACATTATACCCTATATACTACAATATACACTATATACTATACAATATACAATATACCCTATACAATATACACTATATGCTATACGTTGTACATTATACCCTATATACTACAATATACACTATATACTATACGCTATACATTGTACCCTATACCCTACTATATGCACTATATACTATACAATATACATTATACTCTATACATTACACTATACATTATACATTATACCCTATACAATATACACTATATACTAAACGTTGTACATTATACCCTATATACTACAATATACACTATATACTATACAATATACACTATATACTATACAATATACATATACATTATACTCTTTACACTACAATATACACTATATACTATACCATATACATTATACTCTTCACACTACAATATACACTATATACTATACAATATATAATATACTCTATACTATCTATGTTATATTATATTATCTCATATACCATTATATATGTCTAGCTAATAAAGTACTATTTATATTTTTAATGGGTTATATGTATTTTAAAATCTCTTACTATCGGATGATGGTTTTATAGGAAGAACCTATAAACGAACTAAAAGATCTTTACCTACTCTTGTTAACCAATGGTTAATGAAACATAAAATTGCATTATAAATACTTCAGATTACACATGATATGGCCTCTTTAGGGTCTACATATATATACCTGACCTATATCCTATCCTATGCTTCCCTACCTTACCTTACCCTATCCTATTCCCTATAGGGTTCCCTGCACACCTACCGTTTCTGTGATAATGTGTGGACCTTTATCCTACAGAATGCTAATTTCAGATCAGACGGGGATACTATAGAAGCACAGCTGGTTAAGATAGTAGCGTGTGATGGCAAGGGTAAGGTTGTATATGCATATGTGTTTGTGTATGTATATGTATAGGTATAGGTATGTATGTAAGTATATGTATATTTGTAGGTATAGGTGTATGTGTTTGTGTATGTATATATATTTATGTATATAGTTTTGATGTTTTTTCTTTTTTCTTCTTGCAATATCCTTCTAGCCCATGTACTCTTTTCCTTTGTCCTCTTACCGCATCCATTTTAACAGCCAATAGGACATTAACTTTAAATATAAACTGACTTTATATATGGGGTTAGGTAATGCAAATCAAGGTGCTGAGGGGTTCTGATTGGATGTTTCAAAGAATAAAACAAATATTATTCAGCTACCGAGTTTAAGAGGAACTTATATATAGGGCATGAAGTCTAGTGTGATTATGTCTTAAATCCTATTGGTTAATTTAAGACAATGTAATGATATGATTGGTCAGCGATGCATCATCACTGATTGGAGGTAATCTACCAGTCGTTAGCGATTAGTGGTCACTACCTGCATCTTATTGCATATAATTGGTCGATAATTATTTTTTCTTTTGAAAATAAATATCAAATTATATTATTCCATATATGGCATTTCTCTTCTAGCTCTATCAATATGTATTTTATAGTTATCATGCATCCTATGCCATATGTCGTATTCTCTATACCATATACCATATACTGTACACCCTATATCTTATGTCCTATATCCTATACCTTATACCATATACCCTAAACCCTAAACCTTATACCCTATATCTTACATCCTGTACGATATACCATATATTTTATATCTTATGTCCTATACCTTATATCCTATACCTTACATTTTATATCCTATACCCTATATCCTGTACTCCATATCATATTTCCTATCTTATGTCTTATATCCTCTATCCCATATTATAGTAAATAGAGTTGTACTACTCATATACCAGCCAAAACTATGCTACTCTTTACAGGAAGTGTTTTTAGGTTAGCTGTCTCAATGCTACTAATAGATAAAGTAGACAGCACTATGATCCAATTATCTATAGGGATCTTTTACAAGATCGCTAACCATAGATGGATATGAAGGTTCGATCGAAGCCCAAATAATTAAGTAGATCGATGATCGTGGCTCAAGATTAGTTTGGTTGCATAATGATTTAATTGAATAATATCTTTCAACCTGTTTGATTGATTTTTCAACACAAGTAGTAGTTACACTAATGAGATAGATAGCTCAAGAGCCATCCTAGAAAAGAGATGAGTATAAACTGCAATAGTTAATAAAGGCCCGGGTCGACCAGCCCCCGCATACACAAATGCGGGGAACATAAGATTCTGATAAATTTGGTATTCCCTCTTTCTCTCAAAACGAATATGTTACAGGATCGCTTTTGTCTCTACTTATTATTCCGAACATGATAGCAGAGAAAGCTTATATAGTTATCATGGTCCCAAAACCTGATAATTCTATTAAATCGACGATCCACGAATTCCAAAAACTCTTCACCCCAACCCCACATACATCCACTGACCACTGATCGCTACGTATGGATACTTAATTTTATTACACGTACACACTGCTTTCAAATTTGCATTTAAACTATCAACATTTCCAGCTTCAAAGTGACGTCAAGGTAAAAATAACTGAGCAACACCCATATATCACTTCCGCCGCCAGAGCCAGAGCAAGCAGGAACATATAGCATTGACAAAAAATATCTTGGATCACTATTTAAAAAAAGGAAAAGAAAAAAAGAACAATGAGGGCACCAATATGGTAACAGTAATAATAATAAAAATTGGCTCTCTCTAACGTTTCCAGTCCATGGGAGAGTGCTGCAAGTTTGCATAATGATTTAATTGCATAATATACAGTAGTTACACCAATGAGATAGATGGCTAAAGAGCCATCCTAAAAAAGAGATGTGTATAAATGTAAACTTCAATAGCTAATAAAGGCTCGGGTGTCGGCCAATCTCCGCACACACACAAAGGCGGGGAACATGTGTAGCCTTCTGTTGGTTTGATATATATATGGAAATACATAATCATAGACCAGTAGTTTGGATAATAACTATCAATTAGCCTTAATGGAAAACTATAATGAACACATAGTTCAAATTGATTTTGTCGATACATAGTGTGCAACCACTTATGTTAGTGAATTGTCTAAGAGCCATTCAGATAGGGAAACAAACAGCAGTATAATCTTACATGAATTTAGAATCTACGAGAAACCTGCAATTTTACAAACGGAATCAGAGCGCGGTAAATTAAATTAGGAACACAAAAACTACGATTTCGTTCCTGTTTGAGATTATTTTTTACTTTTTTTTTCTCTCGGGGGCTGGCGCCCCCAATCCCCTGGTTGTCTATTAGAGGATCTCAATACTTTTTAATTATGTTTTAAAACCTAAACCCTAAATACTAACCTTTCCTGCCACTATATTATTCAGAGACAATATACTCTAAGAGCCAAACATGCTGATATTGCCATTTATTTATTGATATGAATAGTTGTGTATCTAACAATGAGCCTTCAAACACCAACACATGTAGATTCCAATAAGTGCCAAGATTTCCGTGGGCTACCCCATGCTGCCATTTGTTTTGCTCTTTAAGATCTCTCCACAATGCCCTGGTTGTGAATCAACTGATAGTCTGGAGAGGCTAAGTTACAACGATGATTAAGTGCGGCGATTGTGGCGCCAAATAACCGTTTCAATAATTCGCCTGCCTCGATCTTTCCAGTTAAATAATTCATTAATCTAAAGGCGGCACGCGCCCTTAAATTTTCGATTTGCCTGCCTCAATATTTCCGGCTAAATAATTCGCTTAGTTTAAAAAGAATGCGCTGGTATTGGAGGGCATCAGATTCCCAATATTCTTTACAATTACGGAATTGATTAGTCAGTAATAATATTTAGGATTGGTTCCATTTAGATTATTGAACATAGCGATACACACGGGTGTTAACCGAAAAAAACAACACCACTGTAAAACGAATATAGAAGGAGAAAACAAAAAAAAAACAAAAAAACAATAATAAAGCCCCAGCTGCACACATATTCGGCCCCAGGCACAACCTTGCATATGCGGAAACCCCGCATGCCTGTATACATGTGAACTACCATTATAAGTAAATACAAATACATCCACGACACACAAAAGTGTACATTCATTTAATATTTACTAAACACTATCATAATTCATACCTAGTCCTATTATATAACACTCAGTTGGCGACCTCGAGGCCTGTGAACTAGTCGCCAGAAATACCACAATTTTCTATAAAATGTGATAAAAGTAACAAGGAATAATCTATCTAAGCATGAAACAGACTTTAGTGCCAACAGTATATTGGCAATTTCACACTAATAATTTAAACAGTTTAAACCAGGTCTAAAATATTATACCTGCAAGTTCTAGGTGCCATCCAAATGTAAGAGCTCTAAGCCTTGATATACCTATTAAATTATAAGCTTTTAAATAGTACAATTGTGGAATATTCAAACATGCTTATATTTCACAATAAATTATTTGAAAAAGAAAACACCTTTACCCACTCGTAAGTATATGAAACATGTCA
>NAOQ01000720.1:2599-14267 GCA_002751075.1 Ichthyophonus hoferi
TTTTTTTTTTTTTTTTTTTTTTTTTTTGATGTCACAGGAACCTTAGGCTGTGTAATTATCATCTTACTATATTGCAATTACCTCACTGCGTTGTGATTATTATGTTACTCGTTATGAATGTCAGCTGTAACAGCGTACAGAACTGTGTCAAAGATAAGATAACAGAATATTTTTGTTGAACTACATAGCAATTTTCGGTAGTTCTAGTGACTTGCTCATAGGCTTCGGGGTCTTTATTAGTTTATTTCCGTTACCATTTATATCTCCCTTATCTGTGACTGCGCTGTTATTTTCATTTCCCAAAGGAATACATAAGATCGGACATTTAGATTTATTTTAATATTTTTAAATGTATAGTTGTTGTTTTAGTGAAGTAACTCTGAAGTCATTTAATATAAATGCTATCTGTCACACTCATAGTGTTTAGTATATTGTTTCGGTCGACTATTGCAAAAAAAAGGTTGTTTTGGTCTACATTCTCTTAGATTTGACGACATCATTCGTTTCACGAATGTTCATATTGTGATATTGACAAATCATCTCATCTGATTAAGAAGGTCAAAACTAATATTGGATCACTTCATGATCCACTTATTACCAGCTAATCGGCTGAGCTATTTGTTTCATCAGAGATAGAGGGTCTTGCAACAAACTACTTTATATATACTATTCTATAATTGTAGCTTTTTTTTTTATTGCAAAGAAATGTTGATAGATTCACACCATAGAATAGAAACAATCTTTTAGCATTATGATTGGACTATCACCTACTGGACCACATGATGTTCTAAAAATAAAACTTATTCTTCAGGAATTGCAAAAACTTTGTGAAAATAGGAACACTCAATTGATTTGGGTATTTTCATGTCTATAGGCATTTAATATTATTAACTATTATTATTACGTATATAGTCGGAAATAGTAGTCAATGCAATTCATTGGGGTTAAACGACAATTCAACATAATCGATTAAAATTGAACCAGACAGTGGCAGAGGTCCCGTGACTACAATAAGCCATTTCAGATCACATGTTTTAAGTCTAGATAGCTTATTGCTTAGGCATTCTGCCTAAGACAAGCCCTAATAACTTGTTTAATAATAAAAATATGTCTTAGCATATCTGTACTTAATTTATAAAAAGCAACATATGAAAATGTCCTTAATTCGGTATTTTCTTTTCTTCTAACCGAGTATAGGTCACAGGAACGCTCCTACTTTTGCTTACTATTCCCAACAAACTTTTTGATACGATTATTAGCCTATAGCCAATAGCATTTTTTTTCTTGGAATGATTTATGTTTAGCAATAAAGGTAGGTTAATATAGGTCACCTATCGATTAGTAGAAAATATGTTATATTATATTATATTACCTAATAATATATTATTGTATGTGTGCAGTCTAAAATAGGTTGTGACTGATTAATAACATTAGCCAGTTATAACGGCAATAGCATATACATTTCTTAATACATAAAATGCCTATATATGTTTCTCTTACTTAAGGGACTGGTAGCCCTAACTGTATTTAATGAATTTCAATGAGAGTTTCTCGTCAAACAAGAAACAGCTACCACAACTGGTGATGAGATTATTTTCCTCGTAATATTTCATTAATAAGCATTAATATTATATGTGTACATCTATTAATGACATAGAGCTTACATACATATTAATGTTATATGTTATATAAACATAAATAATATAGAAATTAGTAATTATATCCAACCGTTATTAACGAAAGACACTATGATATTAATTATTATCGCAATCTGTGGTAGTTCTAATGACTTGTCCTCAGTCTTCGGAAGCTCCAATTGAATGTTGTATAATAGTTTCCGCCAAGCTGGCGGTTGTAATAGCGAATTGATCTGATCAGTCCTCCAAACTCGGTTGAAGTGGTAGAGGTCCTGGACAACTGGCTGTAGCAATTTTACCTCTGATCTAATTCAAAGGGAATCGATGCTTTGACGCGCTTAGGTGCTATTGTGGATGTTGCACAATGAGACCGATCAGTAAGGGGTACTATATTACGATGTGTTAGTAAGCAGTTCTCTGACTCCAGGAAGGGCGATAGATTATGGACACTAATTATCGTGCTCAAATGTGAATTCTGGCCTACTATCAACCCATTGATTAAATTGATACAAGTATCAGCCCACTAGAATTAATCTCATTATTTGTTGAGTTCGGGACAGGAGTCCTTGCGACCTGCATTTGTTTAGGAGACCGAATTAAACGGTGTATTAACGTGTCCCTTTTTATGCACAGACTAACTGTTTTTCCAGACTGAATACATACGTAAGAATAATTGCTAAATGATAATAATAAGAAATAATTATAGCTATATAAAGAAATACCCAAATCAGTTAAGTATTCCTGCTTTAACAATCATGTCAAATCTGGCCTATTATCAACCCATGTGATTAAATTTATGAGTATCAGCTCACTAAATTAATCCTGCTATTATTATTATCCCAATCATAAGAGGTCGAATCCTGGCCTTTAGTGGTAAACTAGATATAAAATAAGAAGTGACGATTACAATAGAATGTGATGATTATATATATTATGATATTGTTTATTAAAATGTTAAATACAAAATCATGTGTGTGCTACAAGCCATTTTGCATTTGATGACGTGTGAATACGGGGGACTTTATTGCTTGTTTCTACTCCCTTCTATCTTTCTCGGATCTTTGTTTATTATGATGTTATTTTCTTGTGTGTTCATAGGCTAATATATTAAGGGGTTAAAGCATGAAGTATGTTGGTCACTAGTTTGACTTTAGCAACGCCTTTATAAAAAATATCTATAGTGAGCCATAGATTTACAAAATAAGTCCATTGCTCAGCAATTACAAATATAAATATGTTGATATATTTGAGTAAACAAGTACGTTACTTAGTAAAGAGGTATGGTGCATGTAGCTGCATTCATTAATGTAAATAAGACAGATCCTAAAGATCTTGATTGACTAATATAATTCAAAGAAGGCCACTTGACCCACTAGAATTGTCTGATCTTATCTCAATAATTTAATACTATTGGGTACTTTTTTGGATTGTTCGTTAGGTACTTCACTAATATTAGTGCTTACATACTGTGTATTAAAAAAACAGTTTATCTGGTTGAGAAAGTTATGCGATTAACTAATATCGGACCGATCATTTCATGATTCGCTGGTCAGCACAACTTCGGCCGAACACTGGCCCAACTACGTGCTCATTCGGAGTTAACCGTCTTGCATATACCATTGTCGAATTGAAAGATACCACAGCTTTATTACTGAAACACAGGGATCGGCTTAGTACAGGTGCTAAGAACGTTATCCAATCAGTGGTCCGTGTTTTGTTTTCACGAGGTTACCAATATGTGCTGTAACTACTGCTCCTTTCTGAGGCTATGCTGAGATCAGCTCCATTCTCTAATGGAAGTCTGAGCTCATTACTGGGTATATGATTTGGCAATGCAAAGAGAATTTCAAAGAGAATATTTTTTAAGTATGGATACGCATGGCATCTATTGTTATGTTGCAGTAATTTGTCTGTATATGTGAATATGAAAGAGATTTACTTGAACAGTTATTAATTTTTCCTCATGCCCCTTTTCATTTTTCATTAGAACTCTTTTTGATAGCTAATGAAAAATATGTTGACTGAGACCTAGAGTATAATGCAGGAATTATATGGTAATAATAACAATAATAACAATAATAATAATAATAATAATAATCATAGGATATATTTCAAATAATAAAAAGCAGAATTATCTTGAAACCAATTTCACCAATAAAATGCGGGATTGAATAGAACATTAATTTAGGGGCGAAGCAATGCGATTGAACATGACGCAATTAAAAAGTAAATCCAATCCAATGGAGCACTGAAACATTTGAAGTAATTATAATTAAGTACTGCAATCCGATAGAATAATGGAACACTTCTTCGTAATTATGATTATAGAGTCCAATCCGCTCGGCCCATTTATGGTTGGTTAATGAATCCAGTAAGGTGAAAGAATAGGTGGCATCGTCTAGATACATAAATATGATCGAGGGACTAGACAGAATTTCAACTAGACAGACAAACTCGGAAAATAATATGGTATTTAAATTATTACATGGGTGGCCAATTTGTAGACTTCAAG
Organism: Ichthyophonus hoferi; assembly: GCA_002751075.1. NCBI lineage: Eukaryota > Ichthyosporea > Ichthyophonida > Ichthyophonidae > Ichthyophonus > Ichthyophonus hoferi. The sequence continues at coordinate 6,749 of NAOQ01000720.1, forward strand.
AATTATTTCTTGCAATTGAAAATTTAAATTTTTGACTGAATTTAATGAAGCCGAGAAATTGTAAAAAACACTAGAAACCCGCTAATGAAAAATAATTTATATGTATAGCTGCCGTAAGAACTTAATGCTTATCATTGATCATTGAATATAATCATTTCAATTCCGATTGGATGCAACCTGAATATTCCGATAGTCTATTGGGACTTCACCGTGACGTCGTTATAGCATTAGCAATAACATCAGGAGTACATAAGATATGTGTTTTACATTGTAGTAAAACTCATTCGCTTATTGAACCACTTAGGAGATTAATAGAGCAAGCCAAGTATATAAGAGGATATTAATATGCATGATATTTTAATATTATCATAAAAGTGCAATTTGTTGACACAAGATGTCTTACTTAGTGTAGTTAAATGTTGGTAGAGCTTAATGTCACCGATCTTGCGTATATAACTCATTTATAGTCCAGTAGAAAATAGTAATGTTGGTAATAAACAAAATTGGCTTCCTTGATATTTTCTTCAATTTGTACACTACATTGATGGTTGATGGGTGTATATATATATATATATGTATGTACTTTTGAAGCAAGTGATTAGCTTGTGCATGTTATTAAAGAGCCTTACAGCTTTAAGCTAAAGAAAACTGTTTATTAAATCAGGCAACATTGTACTGTTGTTTGGTCGAATGATACACATGTATCTAGTAGTCAAGGCTGTAAGGAAACCTGTAAGGGGCCTATTTTCCATATGTCCTTCCCATATTCAAAACAATCAATAACCGACATGCTATAGAGTAAAAAAATTGCCAATAAAGATGAAAGCGGTGCTGCTAATTGGCTATAAAGACAATGCTTGCGCGTGAAATTGAACGGAGTATACGTATACATACCATTAACCCAACGTGTATCTGGACAGTGCATGCCCTGCCTAAATAAGATATAAATAAATTGCTAAGAATCTGAAGATCTGTACCCTACTGCATATTTCCGAAGCGGCAAAATAATACGATGATAAAATATTCGCAATGAGCAGGATGGTATGGACTGCCCCCATCAATAAAAATTTGATGGGTTGATCTTGAGCGAGTTTTACCTTTTGGGGTGATAGCAATGGTGCAAGAGGATAGAGAGCACCATAAATTCTTTGTAGGCCTTTTTTCTAATTTTTTTGTATTGGTGCTACGTAATAAATATTTTGGTAGCGTTTCGATTAATAGGTTTAATACGTCAAGTCTTCATTGTTGATTTCTATGTTTTATGTTAGCATGTTGTGACCGGGCTTCCAAATGTCACAACAAAGGGACAGAGTATTGGCTAAATAATTGGCCACTCGCCTCGCGAATTTCACTTTGATACGGATAGTTCGCCACAATGGCGAAATTTGTTTAAGTTGTCAAGCGGAAACTAGTAAATGATTGGACGATAGAAATTAAACATAAAGTGCTCCAACAGCACTGGCGAATCTAAAAAGAAATCAATAGAAAAAATTGCATCCATGTGTCAAGCAAATTTAGAGGCATGATTGGTCCATACAGTTTTGTGTATTAGCATTGGTTGCCGGAAATATCACGACCTAATTATTTAACTTTATACCGATGTTTACATAAACAATTATCACCAGTTAAGGATATTTTTACTAATATGTACGTACTTGTCAAAATAAATAAATAATATATATATAATATTTTTCTTTATCTTAATTTATGATTTTTCATGCACGTGGGAGCACTGGCCCATTAGGCGCACGACTCAAGAACACACTAGCATCCATTGTATACGTAACGGTAATAAATAAGTGGCAGTGGTCACAGGTTTTCCTGCGTCTTATTGAATGAAATAGCATATTCAGAACGGGGCGTTAATGCTTTATACTAAATGGAATATTTTATTATTATTAAACACTACTTAAAATAAAAATGAATAAAAAATAATGTATTATAAATAAATATTGGCATATTTTTAATATTTAACTTTAGCTTTTTTTAATAAAAGTTTAAAAAATTTCCTTAATAACAAAATATAAATCAGCTAAGTTTATTTTGCTTCGCTCCATTATAATAGGATATATAAGTAGATCAAGTGCAGGTTTAAAATTTGGAGAATTTCATAATTCTATAATGTAAGTATGAAAGCCTATTAGTGTTAATTTTTTTTTCGGACATAACCGAAGACACATTAATTATTTTGTATGAGTACTCAACTTTAACATCAATTTCTAATATTTTTTGTTTTGTTTAGGCTAAACTTTTTTCTTTTTTTTTAGATTTGGAATGACATTTGAAGTCACTAGTTAGTACTCTAATTTATTTGTTGTTACTTGAACGTATGTGTAAATTATTTTCGATTCCGAGGAACTAACCCTTATTTCTCTACACAACAGACTTGCTAAAGATGTCTCTCAATATTGATACTGGCCTCGTTGGAAGCGGGTATGTTTATGTCATGTCCCCTGCCTACTTGCATTCTGTGCTTTTTTTTTTTTTTTTTGCAACTCTACAACCACAATTATATTGTGCGTTTGATAATTACATATACATTTCTCTGGTTATTTTTTTTAGTTATCTGGTAACATTTGTAGTCATTAGGTAAATATAAAAGTTTTAATTCATATTTAATTTGTTAAATATCTAACCCATTTTTCTTGCTACAGACCTCACTGGGCCTCTCAGGTTCACGAGGATGATCCCATTGGGCTCGTTCTTGTTTGCGTTGCTGCCCTTCCCAAACAGATGGGCGCCCTCCACCCCGCTGCCTCTCTCTTCGAGAAGCCCGTCAACGTAGATCGTATTATTGAGCAGCACCAGAAGTTTAAGGATATCATGCGTGAGCATGGTGCCAAGGTTGTTGATGTTCGCGATATCCTTAAAATGGACGTTGACAAGTACATCGATGCCCGTGTTTCCCTTGAGGATATGGCGGCTTCTTGCTTGACCTACAAGCTTGGAGAAGGTGTTGAAGAGCGCCACATCTCCGCCGAGGAGAAGATGTTCATTGGTGATGCCTACAAGGCTAAGGTCCTCAAGGCTATGTCTCCCGATCAACTCGTCGATATTATCATGACTAATCCCACTGTGTGCATCATGCCTAGCCACCGTGATACTGGTTTCACTGCCACCTACTCTTTCGAACCCCTTTCCAACATTGTCTTCACCCGTGATCAGCAGGTCACCACCAAGAAGGGTATTGTTATGGCCCGCATGGCTGGTCTTCAGAGACAGAAAGAGGTCAAGATCCTCCGGTTTGTCCATGAGAAGTTGGGCCTCAATGTTATTGGTGATATCCCCGAGGAGGGTCGCCTTGAGGGTGGAGACTTCTTTGCCTGTGGCGATCTTTGCATGATTGGTGTCGGGCTTCGCTCTAATCAGTTTGCCATGGATTATATGATGAACAACGACCTTCTTGGCTACAACAGGGTTGCCATTGTCAAGGATGAGCTCGAGGTCAGCCAGGACCGTATGCACTTGGACACTTACTTCACCATTCTTTCTCGCACTGCTGTCCTTATGCTCGAGGACATTATTGGTGAGGACAGCCCCACCCGTCGTTATGTTGACGAGTATGTACGTAAAGATGAGAACTCCCCATACGTCCTTGTCAAGAAGGACATTGAGTTTGCTAAGTATATCGAGTCCGAGGGTTACACCATTATCCCCGTCCCTGGTTCATGGCAGCTTCAGTACGGCTGTAACTGCCTCAACCTCGGTAACGATACCGTTCTCTGTGTTCACCCCGAGACTGCTCGTCTCATTGCCCACAGCAAGTGTTACACCGGTAAGGTCATCTACCTTGACTTCAGCGCTATCACCTCTATGTACGGTGCTGCCCACTGCGCTTCTCAGGTTGTGAGGCGTACTCCCCGCAACTAGATATTATCGTTCTTTTTCAGATCTTTACTTAATTAGTTTGTTTGTTTAAGAAAAAAACATTGTCACGATGTAATGTACGATGTTGTAATATACGATGTTTAGTTATTTTGGTTGAACAAATTACCAACGCGAATATATATAAAATATATATTAAAGACGATAATTCGTACTTTATTTTCTCTGATTTTATATTTGTTTATTGTTATTGTTTTATTTAGTATAGCTGTGCTGTTTTTGTTTCATAGTTGATTTCTTTACTATATTATTTATGTACTTATGCTGTAGTATAATGATTAATATTACGTATGTAACACTAGTATTATATATTGATTGAGTAAACTTGTTCATGTATGGTAGGTTATTGTTATTATTTATTATCGGTTTCTTGTTACTATGAACAATAGCCATAAAGGTATTTTAATCCTAACAGATAATAGATACCTATATCTTATCTTTGCCCAAATAAGGAGATATGGTTGTTCCCTATATCAATTTAGAATGGAGGAGATGTTGAACTAAGAGGTGTTACAACGTGTACCCTTGAATACACGGAGTGCAGGTAGGCTAGTAATATTTTATTGTTTAGTAGTTGGTCAGCCAAAGTTGAGGACTAGGCCCATAAGGTTGATAAAGGTAGCAGAGCGCAGGTAGTTGTTCGATAGCTTATGTATAAATTAGAGTAGTATGATAAAACGAGAATTTTACGGCCCATAGATCGATTTTAATTTTGACACGTGTTTGTTGTTGCTGCCTATAATTAGTTAGCTAATGAAAATGAGTGAGTAGAAGTATCAACGACCGATTACAACAAAACAATAGAGATCCTGGGTGTATTAATTAAATCCATTTTAGTCCCATCACCGTATTTTAATCACATTTTAGTCTGGTTATCCAAGAGTGGTAATTGGACATTCGTCTTATCAATCATTGTGGATTGGTAGTGTTTTTTGTTATTTTGAAGAGTTAAATAAAAGTTGGTTTAAAATTTGCTGGTAAGACATAAATAAATATAAATGGTGTAACGATGTAATGTATGACATACCAAGTCAATCAATTGGGTGCCGCTAATTTTCTTTTTTTCGTGGCACTGATAATAATCAAGCTATTATGCATATTATATTATAATGATAATGATAACTATTTTATAAGTTAATAAACCATGTTTAATTAATTATTTTCATTATTTATTATTGGTAGGTATAGTGTAATTTATACCCAGTATGTATATATAATAATAAACAATTAACGGATAAAATTTAAATTATATTAAAATAAAAACATTTTTTACTAGATCACGAGCCTACTACTGGCTAGTCTTATCAAAGAAAAGTAGTATTGCTAGGATATTGGTGGAATATAATTAAAGTTAATCGCCTACATTAGGTATATGAACATATTTTGAGAAGGGTCATAACTAAAAATTATAAATTATGTAACATATAATATCATGTCTGAAGACAGGGTAGATGAATTATTAGCGGCGGCAGCACTAGGTGATGCTCGTATGGTGTTGGGTATGATACAACACGGGGCAGATATCAATAGTCAACATTCTATGAACGGATGGTATGTTTATATGAATATAACATGATACAAGAGAGGAGTAGAAGAAGGGATAAAAGTAGGGGAGAGGGAAAGGGAAAGGGGAAGGGGGGGTAGTATTTATTAAGATGTAAGGATGTAAGTGTGGATATGATGTGTGTTTGTGTATGTAGTTGTATAAGTCTAGAGATGGATAGTGTTGGTTAGATCAGCTACCAGGATAGAATGTATCTTATATACTACCTTATACACTATCTTATATACTATCTTCTATACTATCTTATATACTTTTTCATGTTTTTTGTGCTCTAGGTGAAATAATTGGCCTAGGCCAAGGGGGAATGAAGAATATTCAATTCATTCATTTAGGTATTTCTTTATGTAACTATAAACTTTTAATTTTATATATTAGCAATCATTATTACGTATGTAGCCTGGGAAAATAGTTAGTGAAATCTATGTTAAATGACAATCCAAAATGATTTATCAAAATTTAACCAACCAAGGATAGAGGTTTTGCGACTATATAGTAAGCCATTTCATAGAGACGCTTGTGTCTCTACTTATTATTCCCAACAAAACATGTGTAATACGTTACAATGATTTATGATCTATTTATTATCTATTTATTATCTGTTATTAATCAAATAGTAGAAATTATCTAGCAAGTTTTTGTAGTAATGATTCGGATTTAGATTAATTCATATATAACGTGACGTATACAATGATCGTGTTAGACATATACCTCATACACCACACATATATCCACATTATGCATATATATATATTCCATAGTTACCGCATGTACTGATTCGGTTTAGCCTGAGTCTATATTGTTGCATTTGTATTGCATGATAAGAAACACCCATGCTAAATTGTTACCAGACCACTAATTACAGTAAGTTCGATCGAAGCCAAGATTATAATAAGTAGATCGATTCCTGTCATTGTATGCATATACAGTTATTATGATATATGTATTATGCTATTGTATACTTGACTATATAATAGAAACTTGACAGGAGAGATATTTAAATTTATTTAAAAAAAATCAGTTGCTACCCTAATGAAATACCCGTGTAGTGTTTCCTTTCTATAGTGATGTTTTGTTGTATTAACAATATCAATAAATATAATAACATGTGCACTTATGAATGTATTTGTACTTTTTGTTTATGAAATTCCATACTTAATATCAACCTTTTAGCTATTTAGTTCCAATCTATATAATATTTTTTCTACACTATTCTTCCCTTGTTTATTATATACATATAGTTTGTATTACATAAACAGAATAATAAATTTGGCTATGTTATATGAGCTATAATTTCTTCTCTTATATCTTTTCATGTTCTTAAGGCTATAAAAGCTTAGTGAAAAGGAGAAAGGTAACTAATAGTCAGGTTATAATATATAGGACTTCACTGCATTGGGCGGCACATCGTGGTCACAGTGGTCTAGTAAGTGAATATGATATGATATGATATGATGTGGTTGCTATGGTTAGTAATCGGTCATGTTTGGAGATTAAGAGTGGGCTTGTGTATACAGGTAGAGGTTTGTTGTTGCATGTAATAGTAGGATATAGCATAATATAGTAATTTAGAGGATAATATAGTATATATAACATATAATATATGTCATGTATCAGGTCTACTAGACTCTATACCCACAATACCTTATAGCAATAAAGACACTCCACGCTTTCCCTCTCTTACCATCTTCTACCTCACCCTTCTCTAGGTGGAACTACTCCTTAACTCGGGGGCTAAGACCGATATTAAGAATAGTTTGGGACAGTTACCTGGTGCGCTGTGTAAAGATGACATTACTTGTGGTGTCTTTCTACGACATGAGGTGGAAGGTAGGTGAGGGAAGGAGAGGGAGAGGAAGCTACCATCGTTACGTATTATACTATATTATACTGATGTTATATTATGTTATATTATGTTATGTTAGATTATGTTATGTTATGCTATGTTATGTTAGATTATGTTATGTTATGTTATGTTATGTTATGTTATGTTAGATTATGTTATGTTATACTATGTTATGTTATACTATGTTATGTTATACTATGTTATGTTATACTATGTTATGTTATACT
>NAOQ01000720.1:14292-28980 GCA_002751075.1 Ichthyophonus hoferi
GATTATACAATATTACATATACCTCCCTATGACGTATTATAATGATATTCCACCAAGCTAACCACAATTTTCCCCTAGCCAATGTGCCAGACACCAACAGAAATACCCAGGCTACCACTATTATCCCTAATTACCTAAGTAATCCTGAATTTCCTTATACTAAAGAGGTACGGACACCCCTAGACCCCACTATAGATACATGGTATAATGGTATATTATAGTCTATATATAGATTCCTATATTACATATTACATATTTCTTTATATATGTTGTAATCTATATTATACTCCATATATATATATATATTTATATATATATATGAGGCCTACCATTCGTCGCTTACTCTAGTTTAAAATATAATAAGGGATATTTGCCAATTGGATATAATTTCACGATCATATTAGTATTCTTGTCAATATTGCTGGGTTTGATTATAAATCATATCTGCTCTCGGATTGGTGGCGAATACCCAGCGAGATAATCCGACTTTTTTCTATCTATTTTGGTTGTACTAATTACAACTATTATGATTTTTTTTGTTTGTTTACTATATACATACATACATACATCTATATCTATCGACCCACTCACCCTATCCCATCTGTAGTATTCTACCATGGCTGCCAGTCTACCAAGGGAAACCTCCACCACCACCTCAGCACCAATCACAGTGACGCCCCCTCCCGCCACTCACCCAATACCTAGCAGCAATAGTCCAGGTCAACCAATAGGGCACAGTGGCAGTAATCAAAAGAAGGATATAACTTTGACAGCTACTAAATCAGACAATAATGTTAAAGCTAGCACAAATAGTAAGCGAAGTAGGAGGCATTACTCTAACTGGAAAATATTGTGTGGGTGCCACATTGCGACATAATATATATGGTTGTTAGGGTTTAACTGGGATGAATTGTTTGTGTAAGGTAGATAGATGTAGAGTATATGTAGGATAGATGTAGGGTAGATATAAGGTAGGTGTAGGGTAGATATAGGGTAGATATAAGGTAGATGTTGGGTAGATATAGGATAGATGTAGGGTAGATGTAGTGAAAGTATGTTTTGCATAGTGAATGGAGTAGTATTGGTTCTAAGCATTTTTATATAATGTATAGTTTAGGAATGCATTGGTTAGTATAGTTATAATTTTTTAATGTTATAATATGAAAGTGTTTAATATGATATTATATTGTCTGGAACTATATTATGTAATGTGATGTTATATATTATCATATAGCCTACTATAATCTACTATAATCTACTATTATATACTATAACATACTATAACGTAACATAACATTATATAACTACTAGTATACTATCCTTGTATTATAGAAAACAGTTATATATATTTTCCGCACATGATTTCATTTTTCATTTTAATATATAAATACCACCCATTCTTTCTTTCCTACATATACACTCAAACATATATGTATAGTTAGTTATACATACACATACACATACCTATACATTTATACTTTGCCATATATCTATATTCTCTTATACATACATGAACGTAAATAAACAGTAATTCTTTTCCACCCTTTAGATAAAAAAACAGCTTATGACTGTGACTGTGTCGATGGAGAGAATGAAAAAAACATAAAAGGTAAAAAGTATAGTGGGAAAAAGTGGGAGTAATTGAAACAGATGTAGGGTAGATCTGGATTAAGGTAATAGGATAACAGGACAGGGCAGGGTATATAGAGGTGTGATTGGTGTAGTGTCATAGGTTATGTTTAATATGTTGGTTGGATTGGGTTGGGTTGGGTCTCTGTTTTATACTGTTTCGTCTACCGTCTACTTTATATATATATGTGGGTACATGTATATGTATACTAACGTACCTGCTTACTATCATATATATCCTTTTATCCTCCTCCCTCCAACACATACATACACAGACCCAATAGGCAGTGGCCTGACACCCCTAGAGATGGCCAGCATGGTATTACGATTGGTACATGACCTAACACTGAAAAAGATTTTCACACCAGAGGAGGGAAAACATTTAGGTAAACAATCTTGTCTGCAAATATTCCTATATATATATAGCCCCTGTATTGTATTATCTTACAATGTTATTATTGCTTCTCTTTTTCTGTTTTTTTATTTTGATTTTTTATCTCCTTATTGTATCTCTCTTTTCTCTCTTGTTTGATCATTCTTGGCACATACACATACAACACATATATATGTAAACAAAGGATTACATTGCCTAACTGTAGTACACCATATATAGATTAATTAGAAACTTAGCATTAATTAAGTGTAGCTCCAATTATTTTAACCTATGCTGTATATGTAGCTACATTCCATTCAATATATTCTCCTGTCACCCTACTATATACAACCTAATACATATACTTCTCTCTCCAGGTCTAATGGCTATGCAAAATAACCCCAACCTGATTGTAGCATGGCTGGCCTTCCATTCCCACACCAACTATGCTCCCTTTGTGCATTGGGCTAGGATCCTTTTAGAGTCAGTCTGAAAAGGCATGGCTTCTATATTACCCAATTAGCATCATTTTAAAACTTAAAGTTTTTTAAAATTTTCAAAATTTTATCAAGATATGGTTATTATTGTACTATTGGGTATCGGTGATACTTTACTATTGTATTTACATACATACATACATACATACATACATACATAAACACATACACCAACTCACCTATATATATGCAAGTGACAGCAATTTAAACTATACATAGGTCTTGTTGAATGCTTTTGGTTTTGTTTTCACAGTATATCTTTACATCAATTTAAATTATGTTTTATGCTTTGTTGCAAGATCATTCAATTCCAGATGAACATGTAGATCGGCCGAAGTTTTGGTAACAAGCAGATCATAAAATGATTTATTTATTATTAGTTGATATGATAGCACAACGTTCTTAATTAGGTAAATTTATTGGTCAATACATAGAATGTAAACACTGGAATTAAATGAGATAATTAGCTATATAGCCAATCAAATTAGGACACAATAGCATTAGATCATTTAGACAAGATTAGATAATTTTAGTGGCCCTCAGCGGTCTTTTGTGAACGGTGTTTTTACGATTAGTTGCATTAACATTGATGAACTGAACTATGATTGAGACCCGCGATAAACGCATGTTGTGAAAAGGATAAAAGGAACGAAAACAACTAATAATAAACACGGCTAATGACGTTTCAACCATTACAAAACAAAGCTTTGGATTTCCTACATATAGATAATTTATCTGAATGATTAAAAGATACTTGTTCTGTATTCTATAATCATTGTATCTTTATTATAATGTCTAGATCAATACTAGTACTTGAGAGTAAGAGGCCGTGTTCTGAAAACCTTTCTCTTAACAATAACACTGAGAATTACTTAGTAATTTTCGAGTCTAACAACACCAACACATTACGTACATACAAATATAGCATCCCTCATTGATAGAACACACTGTGCCATAAGGCCCTCAAACGAACTTAAGTTGGAATCCTTTCTTAAGTAATAGCTGAATACAACCGCAAAAAACGATTAGAGATATAATCAGCATATACACCTACAATTACATTGCCTTTTATTGAATGCAGATCAGCACTAATTATTGTGTCTACCGCTAGCTCAGCTGAAGATGCTTCCACACAAAATTCAAATTACTATATACATGATAATTAATTACTAATTCAATTTTCCAATAATTATTTTCACTGTTGATATAATCTATTGCTATTAAAACTTTAGTATACTTCGGCATTATTTTACAGAGTAATGGCTAAAATTGGAAGTCACTATTAATATTCATAATATCAATAACAATAGGGAGTCCTCTTAATGAGTCAACAGAAACCAAGGGTGAATGCAATATTTCAACCATAAATTTCACTACCCGTTGCATTCTGGCATACCAGTTACTCATACCACTGGTGGCTGTTTCCTCAACAAAAAAGGGTAGCAACTATGAGAAGGTATTTCTACCAAGGAAGTTGACTAATTATAAACCTCAATTCAAGAGTAACAGCAGTTACCCAGCTCACCAGATAACACAAATTCATTTCAAGTTGTTTTCCATACTGGAAACAACAGATCACCACAAGTTAACGTGGCAAAGATTTGCAAACTGGGACCACAACACTTAAACATGCAATAATACAACTTCTTTAACTAAAGTTACTCCTATTCAGGAGTCTTCTAAGCTGTACACTATCTTTCTGCTTGAAAGTTTCTTTGTAGATAATGGCTACTCCTGCCACATCTACATATATTGCAAGACATTCACCAACCTGGTGCCCAACAACATCAAATTCCACCTTTCCAGTGGCACAATAAGGCATGTTATTTATCATGGCATCATTGTATTCTGTTCCATAATAAATGGAAGTACTTGCGACATCATCTTGTGCAATGTCTTTTATGCTCCTGGCTTAAGCCATAATCCTTTCATTATCACTGCTCTGAGTAGCCAATGATGTTCAATAGCATTCAGTAATGACAACGTTATTATTACAGAGGTAACCACTAAAACTTTATTGGCTACCCCTATCAGGAGGATATCTTCCTTTTCCAGGCTGAAATTCTTTTAGCACTGGAATGTAAGCTAGAATTACACTTCCTAGTTTACTATAGCCATCCATCTGAGTACAATGACCTTGGATCAGCCATATATACCCCCACCAACTGTCTACCTGGCACACATTGAACACGCACCCCTTTTTGATCTCCATGGTTATTACCCCTCACTAGCATTTTCATTAACAATTGCTTCCTTGTGGTCTGCAAAGCCTGTATATCGGTAAAATTAAGTGCTTTGTGGCATTTTAACTTTACGCATTGTTCCAAAAAAATGCTTATGCAAACAACCAAGATGCACAAGATCATCACAAACAAGATATATATGCTTTCTGTGATATTTGCACTGCCAATAATACTTTTGCCAGTTCATTCCCTTCTTACATTTGCAAGTTTCAAGACCCTTGGGGACTATCTACAGTGATGTAGTATACCCTCTCTGCATCTCCTATGGAGGCTTCTATTGGTTCATCATATTCATAATGAGTTCATGCATTATAATACTATATGCTGTATGAGGCACAAAAACAAAATAGCAAAGCCCCTCCAACAGTTCATGGATGCTTCACATGCCAAGCCCTCACCTTTCCAGATCGTCACCCTCTACACAAACCAAGGAGCTGAGTACATCCCTAGCTTATTCCTTGACCGGCGCACGTCTTGGGGAATCGCCCACTCTACAATACTGCCATATGTGCCCCAGTCCAATGGACTGTCTGAACACATGAATCACTACAATCTGACCATGGGCAGAGTTGCTTTGAATGCTGTGAGCATTCTACACTCCTGGGATTACACAGTGGAGCAGCTATGCTCACCTAAACATTTATTTCCTCTGCAGCTCTACCAACTAATGAGTGTCTATACATTCTCTGGCATTGTCAGCCAGCACCAGCTCACCATCTTCACACTTTTAGACGCAAATTGTAATACAGAACTCATTCTGCTACCACTAGACTTCCCAATTCACCCTTAGAGGATGCCAAGCATTATTTCCCAGTCACTTGCATAGCATGGATGGGTGGATTATTTTTGACTGAGAACTCCACTACACTACTATTAGAAGAAATTGTATTTTCATTAAGGACACTTTTCTCTACCAACAACTCCCTCAATAATAACAACAGAATTCTTTTCTATCCATTGCCTCTCCTACTGGTTTTTCAACACTTACCTTTTCTCCAGTATCTCACACTAAAATATTTCCCAGCAATAAAACCATACCTTTGTAGGATTTCCTATTCTAAAGAGAGTATGCTTCAAATAATATTCCTTCATCTCCATTTAGTTTGCCACCAATCCAATAGTTTTATATACCAGTCCTGGAATTTTTTTATCCTGATGTGAAAGAAGGCTCAGATTGCTACACAAAACCAGACGAAACTCACACCACTTCTACCAACATCCTTACTCTCCAACAGCAATCAGGAGAAGCTATGAATATGGTAAACATGAGAGAGCATCTTAAAAATACTTTACTTCCTAATATCATGGCCTCCACATCAACCTCAGTGACAACACTTGTAGACTTTACCAACCTTAAGAATTATAAGGAGGCAATCTGCTTTATTGACAAGATATAATGAATCAGTGCCACGTACAATAAACTTATAATAATTAATAAGTTCTATACAGAGGCCCTCACCCCCAAGGATGAAGTCCTTAAACAAGCTACCATTCTAAGAAGTCTCTTGGTCTGTCATCATAAAAGAGACCAAACTGGAACATTTTTATAGTACAAGGCCTGACTATGCTCAAAAAATATGGAGGTGAAAGATAAAGACCTTTTCCATACTTCATCCCTGGTTACCAGCTTTATAACCATACAAGTATTGAGAACCATTGTGGTGGTTTATCACTATAACATCACTCATCTAGACATTAAATCAGTATACTTTTATGTATTGGTCTCAGTATTGATCCATATGTATCAATTTCAATTTATGGAGAATTTTGACCATTCAATTGAGATATGCAAACTCTTCAAGTGTCTTTATGATTTACATGTCAGTGGACTGAAGTAGAATGAAAATTTTGACACATTCCTCAAGACACAAGGCATACACCCCGCAGATAATGATACATACTACTGCATTAGTCATAGCAACAGTAAACTCATAGTCCTTTCCTGCTATGTTGATGATATTCCCATGGTGTATGAACTCCCAGCTGATAAAGAGACACTCGGAAAAGCCTTCAGCAACAGGTTCTTGACAAATAATAAAATATGGCTAACTAACTTTTTTAGTTACACTATCTAAAGATATGATCAGAAGATCAAATTCCCCCAAACTAGCTATATCAAAAAAAAACTAAATCTTATGGGCAAGAGAATGGTTATTCTACATTCTTCCCCATTCTGCCGAAGCACATTAAAAAAGCAGCCAATAGGCCTTCTCTTAATCCATGTGACAAAACCACCTACCAAAGTTTGATCAGTTGTCTACTCTGGATTGTGAAGTCCAGCTGCCTGACTGTCAATTTGCAGTCAGGTACCTTGCCAGGCATGCAAGTAAGCCTAAAACTCCATCTGGAATATAATCAAGCACTTGTTAAGATACCTCAAAACTATCATTGATGAGTGTATCATCTATGAGAAAGTTCTATTGCCCTTCAACACTTTTTCCAATGCCAACTATGCTGCCAATCTATGATCAGATTGCATCATGGGTGGCTACATTCTTTACTTAGCAGGCCATCCAATCGATTGGCTTTCCAAAAAGCAATTGATCAGAGCTCTCTCAATTACCAAAATTGAGTACATTGCCATGCCAATGACATGCCAATAAATCACCTGCATCTCATCACTCCTTAAGTGTTTACACATCAAGACTGGATGGGTAGTGCTAAACTACATGCTGACAGCAAGCCATCTGTTTGACTCACAAGTCAAAACTGTGCCCCTAAAGATACCTTCACATCCATCAAAGTCTACTTACCGGTACATCAAGTACAATGCCACAAACAATGAGGTTGAAGGCATTCCTTGCCCATTTAAGCTGATGGCTGCACATTGTTTAATCAAGACAATTTCCCCTACAAGCTTCAAAAAAGCTAAAACTTTGATGTGTATGTATTCAATAGCACATTAAGATCTTCCTGGCTGATACACTCCCTGTACTACATGTAAGGAAGTGTTGAAATCATTTTTTTTAACTGGAATTGTGATCACAAGCAATCACATTATTCATTAAAGTCCTTAATTATATTAAGTGATCTTATTTTTTTCAATGTGCTTACAATTTCATAGGGCCAAGAGCTCTGAATCTATAATTTTCTCAGGTACAATAACATAGCATAAATCGTAATTATTATTTGTATATATTTATTGTTATTATAGAATACGCCTTTCTACATCCAGACAAGTTAATGGATGGGCATATTAACTTAATAATTTTCTTAGTAATAAGATTATTAGTAGAAATGTAGTACAATTAATAAGCTTATATGGATGATGAATGGAGACCTAAATTAATCAGATACGGAGTATAGCATATAGTACATTATAATCTTTGTTATCTATGAATATCTAATAGTGTATAATTATACAAGTATAAAATCAGGCTAACTGCACTAGCATTTGTCATAGTTCCAAACACAGTAATGATGAAAGCCAAAGAATACCCTCTAATAAATGCAATCAGTCCATTCCTGATCTTAAAGAAATCATGCCCAAATCATTGCAAGACAATTGATTTAGACTGAGCCTCTCTGGGTATCAATACGTCTAAGACCAAGAGAGCCCACATGCATATAAGACAACATGAAGCAACAAATATATGTTTAAGGACTAGAGATACTGGCCCAGCAACAGAATAAAGCCTTATTTTCTCTGAGTGATATTCGTTCTTAAATTATGATCCCAAGTCCCACAATAAGAAGTCAAACAAACCTCTTACTAATCAATTTTTGGATTTTTAATTGTCACTTGAGTCTGTTAAAAGCTCAGCTCTTGATGGGTTTCCTGCGTGCAGTCTTTCCTTGGACACTTCCACAGTTTTCTACTACAAAGTTCGGATATAATATTATCAGAATCTGTATCAGTTCTATTGACTTGTACACAGCTGTTGGGATCTCCAATTGTATAACTGGTAGTGGTTATTGTTGTTTGACCAGTGTAGGTGATAGCTGCTTGATCGGACCTTTCTTTAAGACTTAGTTATTGTGCTAGAGGTTCTATTAAAGGCTCATATACCAACTCTCTAGGTAATTGGCTATAGTAATTGTGTCTTTATTCTAATTTGGAAGGGATAGATTTGTCAATACATAGTTTGCATGTAGTGAATTAGCCAATGAGCCATACACGGAAACACTACAAATATTTTGTGATTGGCTTCATTTAAGTTATTGCACCTAGTTACATTGGTGTTAACCAAAAGTTAGCACTGGCGATAAAATAAGGTATAAAAGAAACCAAAAGTCAATACTAAAGGACCCCCCGCTTACATACATGCGGGAACACAAGTACAGATACGTACCCAGCTCATACATACGCGGTATCAATAGCGAAATACAAAGTTCTCGTAACGCACACAAAAATACTTTGCTTTTAATTAGATATATATATAATATATACAACATTAATGTAATGTCTGATCTACCACTGACTCTCGTATACGATAATCAGTGTTAAAATGAATCACTCGTTCAGAAGTCAGAGAACTGCTTACTAATACTAGATAGTAATAATAGTATTTATTTGTATAGTGACCTAACCCCACTTAATGATTGATATCATTGCGCGATTTCCACATTTGCATTCAAGCGCATCAACGCATCCATCTCTTCTAAATTAGAACAGAGATATAATCACTACAACCAGTTACCCAGAGAGTTGGTATATGGGCCAGACTACGTCTGTGTATGCTGTTCATATAGTTGTTGGTTTAGATCAATACGAGTTGACCATGTGATAAGCATTTGAGATAAACGTATCAATGAATAGGAACTCAACATGATTATTCTGTAACGTGTTGCTATGAAGCTATGTAGCCCATGTGCTATAAACAAATCAACCAGTATCTATTCAAAGAATTATTCATGAGTCTACATATAACATGTGAATTATCAATCACTATGTGTGTGATTCAAAACCACTGACTAGCACTATTTGAAAACCACAGTAAATATATACTCTAGACTGCACTAAACGTCTATTCCTAATTGAATACGATCTGGAATTCATTTAATTAATTAATTACCATTAAATCATTAATTAATGCCTAAGTGTTAGCTGATTGAGACTCCATTCTAAACACTTTTTAAGATATAGAGGTTGAATGCTATAAAAAGAGTAAGTATTTTCTACAAGACATTATAAAGTTTTTTGGCTAAACTTGTAAGAGCTGAAATACTTAAACAACACAAGATGAGGCGTGATTCTTGACTATTTCTTTGGTCTTCAACTGGCTTTACCACCCTTAGCCAGTTTAACCTATCAATGATCTTTATCTCTCTCTTTGTTCCACACTACGTCAGAGTATAATACCCCACCAATGATTTCCAATAAACCTCATTGGGTATTATCATTATTGATTTTTATTATTATTATTATTATTATTATTATTATTATTATTATACTTTTATTTTTTAATGTTTTTTAATGTTTTATTTCCTGTATTTCAATAAATAATAATATTTTATTTAAAAATTAAAATTAAATTTTTCTCGCCTGGGGCTGACTGATCGGGCAGGAGTCAGAAAGGAATTTATATAAACATGAGTAGATGATTGAAACCAGGCTTAAAGACTAATAGTATTATCATTATAGTTATAGAAAAATAAATTTAAATCATAATATAAAAATATATAAAGTAACAAGATAGGTATAAATTACACTATATAATGTAATATATAAGTGACCACCATATCACATAGTTTATTGCAAACTCTTGGAGTTAGTAACCACTTTAATTATTGAGCACATTATTATTTATGACTTGGTTTACTAATGCAGCATATATAGTTATAAAATAATGTATTGTTTGTGGGACAACATACGGTGTGCATTTTGGACTATGGTTGTGGTTTAATAATGCTGGAGAGGGAATAGGAATATAAGATATAGATAGAGATAGAAAAAGAAATAGATTATAGTAAATGGTTTAAAATCACAATTATTTATTAAGGTAATGTTATTGGTGATTATATTGTGTTTATATTTTCATTTTTATTGAGACGGGCAATCGATTGGTTTGGCTTAGAGATAAATTAAATAAAGGAGTGTATATTATACAATAAGTGTTGTATAAAAATTTTTTAAGAAGACATACGTACTTATATATGTGGTGTATATGTAGCTACATTTGAAAAACCTTTATTCCCGTAAGATATATTATACCATAAATTAAATATTAATATATATTTTTCTTTTAATAATATTAATAAAACTCTAGATATACAATTACTTTTTGTGTTACATAACTATTATGATATGAATAGAAAACTAAATATATCATAAAAATCGGATTTATTTATATACACAAGAAACAAATAAATACAAGGGATGAACTATACATAGTATATAAAGCAATAAATGAAAGTATTTAAAAGGTTATTAAACTCTAAATAAGTATGAATCTATATATACCAATATTAACAATAATATAGCAAACGCATTAAAGTCTTACTCTCTTTATTATGATCTCTTTTTCCCACCCATTGTTTATTTACCCTCCTCGGAAAATTCCTTTGTTCGCCATGCATCATCCTGTCTCGTAGTTGGACATCATGTCTACTCTGGACTAGTAACACTATTTTTATAATAATTGTACACATATTAAACAAAAAATCATTCAATAATTCATTAGTAATTTTTTAGTATTTATATAAAAAGAATTTACTCATAGCAATATTTAACAAATGCATAAATTAGATATCAATTACCTGACCAATAAAATCGCAGTGTATTGTATGATGCTATTTAATCAACATAACCAACTTTATTTAAGCCAATAAAAACTTTCATTTTGTTTATCAGAGTATAGCAAAACCGCCTTATCTACCAATAAAATATATTGATCTTAATAGTGATCAATGTGCACGTGCGAACCTAATTAATTATAACCCTAATTGAGAAGGTGCGCGCGCAAACAAATTAACGGCTCTAGCAATAGATAAATTAATATAATAATCATAAGATATAATACATTTATATATGCATGTATGTATATATATATATATATAGTTTTAGTATGTTTGGAGAGAGTTTTTCATATTAGACACATGCATATAACGATATAATGAGCAAATAGGGATATTAAGTAGTTAGTGTATTTTACCGAGGTATTTTATCCATATTTTCCTTGGTGAATAACCTTTATTTATTTTTTCATTTTCACATTTTATGACTTTGGTAGCATTGATACCAATGCTCTATTAACTACGACAACGCTGCTTTGTATTCTACTCGACTTGTACCGTTTCAGGCAAACATAGCCTGTTACAGTGTCTCCTAACTTAAAGTATCAGTCTATGAATAGCTTCAGTGTCATAAATATTGTAGTTGAATAGCACAGCAAACACTAGACACTTCATTACATGTTGATGTGGATATAGACGAAGGTGGATTAAAAGACATATATGAAGAGTATAAATATTGTGGAGGACTCGTATATCTGAAGAGATAATAGTAAGTAAGGATGAGGTGATGAAGTGATGAGAAAAGGGGGAGGAGGGGAGGGGAGGGATAGTGTAAAGAGGGACAGTTATTATTATTGTCTTTGTTATTATTTGATACACGCATATATAAAAGAAATACATAAAGGTGACCTATCTAACTATAAGCATATATTTTATACAGGAAATATTAACTACCCATCATTGTTATTTGTAGTTCCCTCTGCAGAACACAATACATATAATATAATATATATATAATGCATTTATCTATATTTTATATTGTTGGCACGCTGTTTGTAATATCATTCCTTGGAAAAGATCAATATATATATTGTATTGCTATCTTTTTTCTCCTCTCTCCTCTCTCCTCTGTTCTTTCTCACTATTTTTTCTTAGTTAATATCCTAACATAAAAGCTATCTCCATTCTCCATGCTTTTATATATTTCTACTAGTGCTATATTCTACCTCATACAACCCAATAGCACATATATATATATATATCATCTCTATTTTATTCTCTTTGGATGTTTTACTTTACTCATATTACTAGTTAATTAATACAATTTATATTTTAACTATTTCTTTAAACATTTTCTCTTTCCTTCTTTCTTCCACCAACCATTTATGCTCATTAAATTTTAATATCACACCTTTCATTTTATTTTGACATTCTTCCTTTTTTATTCCCACATTTCTCCTTATAACCAATAGTTTTTCCTTTACAGGCTCAGTTGTTGGCTTACCCAATACAAATTTTTCTTTAATTTTAATATAATCCAGTCAATCTACACAAAATGGCGTCCAATGCTGTTGAATCTCCCCAAAATTATAACCTTGCAGCAGGAGGTAAGAGTTAATTTTATAATTTTTATAATTTTATGCGTGTTTATATTGGTTCGTGGGCCTTATTGGTATGTGAAATGTAGCAATACTAATCGCCCCATATATGTGTTTCTATTATATATAATATTACATTTCATACTATATATAGGTGATATGAGTACTCAGTTGCTATATTTCCCCAGGGGTTCCTCCAGGGGGAGCTACAGAGATCCAATCAAAAGTGGAGCCTAAGCGGCCTAACTATAAAATCAAATATACTATGCGAGTAGGTTCTATAGACTGATATAGGTGTATTTTTTACATATTTTTAAATGTACATTGTCATTGGCTAGATCATGCCATTGTTTTTTAACCTAAATACATGCTATTATATATATATATAGTTAGATACACACATACATGCATTTTTTGTCCCTTGTTATTTGCACCAGTTTTATTGGTAAATATGAGAGCCAATTAACCCTCCAATTAAATCCGGAGTCCCCATTGTATATATTCAAGCACAGACTATATGTAAGGTTTTTGTAGAAAGTGTTTTCCAATCCAATATTACAGAAATTATGTGTGCTTCTTTTAATTTATATTCGGTTATTTTGATTATCATGGATTGTTATATTATTGGATGATTTCTTTTAATGTCTTTATGTCTGGGAGGATATTGGTGGGTATCAAGGATAACTGGGTTTAGAGTGATTTGATTTGATTATGAGTAGAGATATGTGAGCGAATGTATTTGTATCTATTGTCTGATTGGCTTAACGGGAAAGAGAACAAGATAGGGAGAGAGAGAGCCCTGATATATGAGTTGATACAAACATATCAGTGAGCATTAATAACTGTATAAGGTTATATGAGCTTATTGACAATTGGCGCACAGGGTCATCGAAAGGCAATATCATCAGTCAAGTTTAGTCCTGATGGACGAATCCTAGCCAGTTCTTGTGAGTCATTTTCCATTTTGATTGATGTTGCTATACTGTGACGTATATACCAATGGCAATAGCCGCACATATATATATATATATATATATATATAAATACATCGCAGCCATTCCCTCTATTACTTTATCCATATATGGTATGTATATGTTGGGTATTTATGTGATTTTATGATCTTAACCGATGGCTGATTTGGAGGCTGGATGGGAATTATATTAATTATATACATGCATGTGTATATATCTAGTTTTTTGATGGGATACGGTCTATTAACCTTAACCTGGTTTATTTCATTTACATTTTAATAAAACAACTACACATTTTTCATTTTCAATATAACCCATACCATCAGTTGATTGGTGGCCTCCCTTTAACCTACACACCTACACACCCATGATTCTACCCCAATGGCAAGTAGATATATATGCCCTGTGACACTATAAGCTAATTATGATTGGGTGGGTAGCTGCCGACAATACGATCAAGCTCTGGGGGGCTTATGATGGACAGTATGAGACTACACTAGACGATCACACTCAGGTATAGATCGTCCAATTATATGTTAGTGTTGTATAGATAGACCAATTATATGCTAGCATTATATTATATAGGTAGACCAGTCACAGCCTAAACATGCTTAGTTAATTATACACCCATCCTCTCATTGGCTTATATTCTTGCTAACACATACTATACTTTACTATACTATACTACACTGTACTGTACTA
>NAOQ01000721.1:0-15017 GCA_002751075.1 Ichthyophonus hoferi
CAGCCACTGACATCAACTGATTGATAAGCATGTGATCTAATAGATAATACTAAAATATATATTATTAGACACTAATAGGAAGATGAAATCTTTATTTTGGAATGTGTGTATAATTTGTGTGACCGGTCTAGCGACTTCACAGCTGTCGGGATTTAGTTAATATTGCTGGACCAGTGTTAGTAATAGTCATTTGATCGGATCTGTTTTTAAAGCTCAGTTGTTGTGATGGAGGCTCTATAGGAAGCCCATATGCCAACTCTTTAGGTAACTGCCTGTAGTAATTATATCTTTGTTCTAATTCAGAAGGTATAGATGCTTTGATGCGCTTGGGTGCAAATGTGGAAATTGCACAGTGAGATCGAGATCGATCAGCACGGGGTGATATATTACGATGTAAATAATAACCATCGTCGCTATTTAATACTAGTAAGCAGTTCTTTGAGTTCTGAACGAGCGAGAGGTCTGAACACCAATTATCATAAATCGGAGTCAGTAGTGGATTAGACAATACAAGAACGATGTGGTTATTTCATATAAATATAATTAAATACAAAGTATTTTTGTGTGCGTTTACGAGAACTTCGTATTTTGTAATTGGTACCACGTACCTGTGAGCAGGAGTCCTTTATTGTTTATTTTTGTTTTTGTTTTCTTTAATACTTTGTTTTGCCGCAGGTATTTTTTTTATAGTTAACGCCCGTAGAGCTGTGTTCAATAATCTAAATGGGACATTTCATAAATATTCTTATTGACGTAATACAATTCATAAAAAATAACCGAGACCCACTGTCTAATCCTATCTTTACCAGTGTATTTAATTGAATGGCTCGTTAGCCAATTCACTAATGTACTTGTAAACTATGTATCAACAAATCAATATGAACTATGTGTTCATTCAGAGCTAACGATCTTGTAACAGTTTTGATGGAATCTTGGATTGCCGTTTAACACCAATAGATTGTACAAACTATATTTCTAGGTTATGTATGCAATAATAATTGCTAATAATGTTAAATGTTTATAGCTACATAAAGAAATGTCTAAATTAATTAAATATTCCTCCCTTTCACATAAATGAAATAATTAATAAACGCAAATGTGTTAGTTAAATAAACAGGATAATACATAATAAGAAACACATCTGTATAAAACGCAGTCTGGAAAAAAACACATTATTGTATGGCACTCATCACATTAATCAATCAATTTACAATTTATAGGAGATGCAGTCTATTAAGACCTTCCTTCTCCCTATTGAAGCTAATATTTAATGATATCCTCATGAGGCTGCCAACGTTTTTTCTGGATGTTTGGTGTATACTAATAGAGTCTAGGTCAATAACGTCTTGATTGTTGATGTAGTAGCATAGTCTCTTGCTGCTGTCTCTGTAAAAGGACAGAAATACAGTAGTCGGACTGATTAATCCAGAGCTTGTGTCGAAGAATGCTGTGAGTGTGGCTGCACAAGGAATAATTTCCATGATGTCATCATTTGTACCGACTGGATGCTTATCTTCAATCTAAACTTGCCCAGCGTTGGCATTCATCTTCACCGAATCTTCAACTATCTTAAATAATAATTGCTTGTTAAAATAGAAATATTTAATTAATTTGGGTATTTAGTTGAACGGCTACAAACATTTAATATTATTAGCGATCATAATGGCATATGAAGCCTGGGGAAATAGTTGGTGCAATCTATTGCTGTTAAATGGTAATTCAAGATGATTTACCAAAACTGAACCAGTCAGTGGTAGAGATTCCGCAAATATATAATTATACGAAAAAAAAAAAGAATGAATTCTCCCATAGAACAAAATTTAAAACACACTGTGCTTTGTTTAATATATTGATGAAATAGGTTAATCCTTGTAGGTCGAGGTATACTTGTTATTGTGGCTGTTGTTATATGAATATAACGATATATACCGCGCTATATTGCATTAAGCGCGTGCTTCTTGAGATTATATACCCATATAACCATATATACATATTTGATAAAATAAAGACAAGCAAAGTACAAAGATAATAGCAATGTCAACTCAACTCAGCTATCATGTCTTCTCAGACACGCTATAATATATTACATTATTCCATATTGGTAGCTCCAAACCAATGATATTTCTTTAACCATGCTATTACTACTATAATAATATTACTATTATTATTCTTATTATTAATCAAATAGACGCAGGTGCGTATTTAAATTGGGTTTCGTTTGGCACTGCATCAGTTAAATGTGGATGACGAACTCGTGATGCTGCCATATTGACTGGCGGAGTTGGATAAACTTTTGGCTTGGCGTGGCAAACTCGTACCACAGCTTCAGGTCTTCTTATGCTCGCTGTATTACTTTTTAAAAAATTTGCACTGTTGCAGTTGGTGTCTAACCAGTGAGACATCTTAGAGGATGCAATAATTGCTTTATTTAGCCAGTCAGGGACAGGTATTTTAGAGGATGCGATAATTGCTTTATCTAGCCAAGATGAGGGAGGTGAGTTAGAGGGTTCGCAAATTGTCTCGGGACTTGGCTTGGGATATGATTGTAAGGGCTGTAGTCTCTGAGGTAAGGTATTGGGAACGGATTTATCGAAGTTTATGGGTAGGTCTGGCATGCTAAATGATCCAATTAATGGTTTTCGGTATGACACTGGTATTGGTCTGGGTGCTGGTCTGGGTGCTGGTCTGGGTGCTGATATGGGTGCTGTGACGGTTGGTACAGATATCTTCGCAGGTGGAGGGCGTATAGTGGGGGTAGGCTACTGGGGGAAAGGATGATTGTTGGTGAAATAATACATAATATAAGACATAAGATATGCCACACATAATGGAACAGATCTTTAAAAAGAAAATGAAGTCAAATAAAAACAAAACAAAATTACAATATAATTAGGAGCAAAACATAAAATAATACTATTTGTTCATTCATGATGATACAATAATAACAATATAACACCAAATAACAATCATTAAAGCCATGCAGGTACTAGTCAGCACTATTAATATCAATAAATACAGGAATCCCACCCTCCTCAACTAGAAGATAATTATAACTACTATAAACAGTTAAAGATAGAGCCAACATACACGCCTTCTCTTACATCATACTCATCTCAACCTTCTAATGAAAGTTGATCAGAACTAAGAGCTGTCTCCATTGGTAGCCCAGAAAGAGACACTTCTATACAACACCTAGCTGGAGCCCCCAAAACTGTGGACAAATCACTAACACCAGTCACAGATTGCTATAAGCTCTAACAATAAGATTGCTATAAGCTCTAACAATAAGATTGCTATAAGCTCTAACAATAAAAAAATACCTCCATGGTGATCCAGCTATGTTTTAGGGCTTCAGCAGGTGTAATTCGTTTACGGGGATCCCAGACCAGACATTGATTAATTAGTGATAGGAATGCATCATCATCACATCCCCCTAAAACGTCGGATAGCACCTGTTGGGTCACAGACTATTATTTTATACCCTCTGAACTAATTGGATAAGTTAATATTAATTTGTATATACCCTAGTAGAGGTATAATATCATAAAATTTTATTGACACCAAAACAAAAGCTGGGGTAGGTATAAGTTTTAAATGACAATTGCATATATTATATTATGATATAATTCTATATGCGTTATGTTATAGTGACTTATCTTACATTATATTTTATGATAGACAATTAAATGCCAACGATATATGAATGGCCGGGTAATGCATTATGTATGTTGCAATACAATATTATAAAACACGTTAATAATAGTAATAATAATAAACAATAATATATGTACATTTAAATAGAAGTAAATATAATAGAACTATAATAGAAATATATATATGCTATGTAATTGCATTGATATAAATCATACCTTGGAGTTGGGCATGCGCATTCTTCCCTTGGAGTTTACCATGAGTAGAGGATTGAAATCCTTATCTGTAAACATCAGTATATATTAGAAGTCAAATGATATACAGAGTAGGGTAAAGGAGGACAATACTTTCTAATATTCAGATGGCATACACGCATACATTTATGTTTCATTATTTATTAGTTAACTTATTATACTATAATATACTATCTTATATTGCACTAACACTATAATAGTATTTTTTAATCATGATGAATGTATAAACAAAAAAGCTTACAGCAACGCATATTGCAGCAATTTTTCAGAAAATAGATAGGTAGAAAACACGTCTATTTTTACGTAGAAATTTAACGATTAATTATTTAATTACATATTTTACTGTAATACAATATGCTACATATATATATTTCATATTATATTATGTTTGATTACTGCTTCTTTGATGTAATAAAACTGAACAATGATGTGATGTGAATCAGCAGAAAGTGTGCGTGATAGAACTCATTTCAACAAACCACTTACCGAAAAATTGCTCCACCCGCGTTGCCTGATTAAGAACGTCGCGAGATGGAGGGCCGTATATCTCCATGATATAGGCAAATTGCTCATTCTCATTCTCACCAGGGAAAAGGGGGTACCCTGTATATAGTTCACACAGTATACAACCAAAACTCCACATGTCAATACTCATGTTGTAGGGAATACCTAGCATGACTTCTGGCGAACGATAAAATCGACTTTGGATGTAGCTAAATGCTGTGTAGGTATTAACCAATGAGACAAAATCAAAATAATAGCTAATTAACAGTTAATTGGTACATTGTGCATGCACTACATGCTACATATTTATAGACATTAATCCAATCGCCCAAGTCTTTTAAAAAGTATTCCTCGATTGCAATAGATAAATAAGAAATACAGTCAATTTCCTTTCATGTTTAAAATAGAATAATTTATGACAGTACTCTGACATGATATTCACGCTACAGATCCTATAGTATCCATTTAGTTCTTATATCGTATATAGTTAGTATAGTACAGTATAGTATAAAACACGCATATTATATTAAGTATTTCATAGATATATATACTTACACTAAATAAAATAAGGTATAGAAGACTAGTATTAATAGATAGTAAACATACTCAGTTCATGCTTAAAACACAAGGATCCAACAATCTAAAATTACATAGCATCCAATATCAATCCTTACATAGCATATATACTACATATTATTATATATTATAATAGACAAAATAAAATAATATATAGACAAGTAAACAGAATGAAATAGAATATAGCAAACATGTCATACATTTTTCATTTTTAAAACACGACGAGCCAAAGTCAATGACTTTAACTGTACTTTTAGACGGGTGTTGTAGCAAAATATTTTCTGGTTTGAGATCACAATGGATAATATCATGTTTACTTAGTAGTGTAAGGCAGCGTAGCAATTGTACAGCGATTCTATTAGAGAAGGAATATAATATAGTTAGATAAAGGAATAATTAGATGATTAAATATCAATTTAATATTTCTTTATAGCTATAATCATTTAAGATTATTAACTATTACTATTACTAATACATATATAGAGAGGTAATATAGCGAATAACATATATATATATACATAAAAAGAGTCAATAGAATAAAAGCAATAAATTATAATGCCTTCTTACGAGTGAGATACTAAGATTATATTATAATTCAATTATATAAACATTAATAGACGCAATATCTATTAGTATCACGTATAATATAATGCCGTGTGTATATATATATATATAAAGAGATCCAATAGAATAAAGTAAATAAATTATAATACCTTCGTACGAGTGACACACTTAATCCTTGGAATTTATTCAATTTAATTAGCTCGTAGAGATTCATTGACATCAATTCAAATGTAATACAAAGGTGGTTACGGAAATAAAAATATTCTTTCATGTGGACAACATGATTGCTATAATCTTTATCCTGTGAGGTTTATATATAGTTTAGTATATGGTCTGATATCATGTAGTACAATATAGTATATTACGACTGTATTGTAATGGTGTATAAGGGTTATGGAATATGTTAATGCATGCTCTGTATCTATCTATTATTTATTTTTCTGTGTATATTGATATGCATCATACTGCATATATATATATATATACCTATATTATATTCATTCATACATATTATTTTTCTTACCTCCTCTCTGATATGTTTTAATATCTTAACTTCGGTTAGTGCTTGTTGGTGATATCTTTTTTTGTTGCGGATAACCTTGAGTGCCACGAACTCTTGTTTTTGATGGTCAAACGCCTGTGTTAGGAGGTAAAAGATTAATTAGCTACAAATATAACCCAATGAATGCTATATGAGTAAATACACTTAATTGCAATGATTGTAGGCCAGATCGAATAAGAGTATGAGAAATACTAATTAGATGGTAAAAAAAACTATATATACATACAATATGCATACTCAGGTATATTGTATATACAGATACCATTAATACTAATAATAATAGTAGGGTCCATGCATAAACCCGTAATATCATACAAATATAGATCTGACAAGTAATAGTAACTATACTATACCACACCATACTATAATACATACCTTGACAACTTGTCCGAAGGAACCCCTCCCTAGCGACCCCATTACCTCAAAACGATATGCAAAATGTTCGTGCTCGGTATATATATAGTCTCCATTTTCGTCGTCGTATCCTATTGATTTGTATATATAAGCATATATGTCAATTGGTTGGTATAGTATAGATGCATTGATTGATAATTGGTAATTTAAATACGTTTAAAATTCTAATACCTATAATCATACAAAGTAATAGAAAGAAAGATAAAGCAGACACATACACATATACACACATACATTGTTATACATTCATCTATCTATTTAAATGCATTATACTATGATGAATTGTTTTTTAATTGTCCCCATACATACTACTATAATACTCGATACTATACCACAATATAGCATAACATCATACAATATACATACCATGATTAACTGAACTGACAGGTACTCTCTTGGCCTTAATTTTATTTTGTCCAAGATAATATATTTCAGAATAACTTAAAATCTCATTTGCTTCGTAAGCAGACATATTATACCCATAATAGTGTATGGCTTCTGTGATTTTAATTTTAAATTATGTAAGTATATAGTCATTGCTGTATGTGCATATGATCAAATATATAAATGTACATATAGTAAATATATACACAGATATATAGGGGTCAGTAAGGTATGGCTTGTTCCATGGTGATTTTCATGTTAAAAAAAACCCCATACATTATTTTTTTTCTTAATCTCTGTAATTGATTGGTTTGCCAACCTTTCAGGTCATTTTAAATCTGTTTCATAGCCAAATCGGCAATATTGTATACATATGCAACTGCTATATACTACTTAAAAATGCATACTTGTATAATATTTCTGGTTGATTTTAATATCTTTCACTAGCTCTTTCAATTATTTCTATTGGCACCATATCTGTTAAAAGGGAGCATCAATTGGGTCATGATCATATATATATATACATACTATGAAATAATATGGTTATATAAAAATTATGATATAAAGCTATGGTGTAATATAAAAAATATAATGTATTTAATTATGTTATATTGTATTATATTAA
Organism: Ichthyophonus hoferi; assembly: GCA_002751075.1. Lineage (NCBI taxonomy): Eukaryota > Ichthyosporea > Ichthyophonida > Ichthyophonidae > Ichthyophonus > Ichthyophonus hoferi. The sequence continues at coordinate 7,535 of NAOQ01000721.1, forward strand.
TTACAACGCAAATATTTGACCATATATGAACAGTGCTTTGTGGCTATCTCAAGAGTTTGTAAATCTTTTATCTAACTGCTATAACGGGTTAGAGGTAATCGATACATAATATAATCCAGCTATATCTGTCTATATGTAATTTGATAACTTAATTTTGAGATATATACCATCATGTATAGAATACTGCAAAATATAACATAACCATAACATAAAAATAATATACATTTTCCAGGTACATTTATATTGGTATTTATGAGACACTCTACAATAAATGTCACGCCATATTACAAGACTACCTACCAATTGGAGTCATTATAGAATCATGACGCTCTGGTACTGATGGAGCGCGTAGAGGGGTCACTGATGATGCCACACCAGATGCCACGGCTCGATTGGTACATGAGTTGATTGTAATATGTGTATCATTTTCAGATTGGTCCTTGAATACTCCTATAGTAATAGAATTGGATATTAGTAAAAAAATAAAACAAAAGCTGATCTCAAAAAATTATGTACATATTGAATGTTTGTCTAATATGTTTATAATATAGCAAATACGTAAAATTGTATATTATATATGTATTATTGAATTATTACTATTTATTAAATATTTAATAGCAACTCGGATAAAGCCATTAAAATCACATCCGCTGATTGTTTTACCAGATCACATTTGACAACATATATTTCTATGGTGTTATGGATACGGTTGCGACCGATAGCAATCTCCCTCGTATATACATACCATAGGGTTCACTAACGGTACCACTGATTTTAAAATAGTATTTTCAATTGGTTCTGACTATAACCACGAGGATTTTTAATTGTTTTTGTAAAAGGTTCTAGATCATAAAAAACCCAACCATGATTTAGTATATATAGTCAAGGGATTATACAAGCGTCAATATAGTCTATAGATATACCATATATACATACACATTAATGTTTTATATTATAAGATACTTACCCAATGATTGTTTTGATTCAGGAACTGGCGGGAGTGGGTTGTGAGTTACCGTCTGTGATAATATTAGTGGTTGATTATAATTAGAAATAATTTATCTTTTAAAATATTAATCAGATTGGCTTTAAAGATGTCAATCTGACGAATTGGGTGAATAATGCATCTACATTTACATGCCAGGGACTGGACCTTTTGGGCCATGCATTTTAGTAGTATATTTTGCTCTTTGTAAAACTATAAAACACATTAATCATTTTTTTATGTATACATGCACCTATCTGATATTAAAAATAAAAACAAGGGGAAGAACAATTTGAGAATACCTCGGTGCAGAATGTTATAGTTTTAATATTTAGTAACCGACATATACTTTATATAGATATTGAATATACAAACAGGCATATCGAGAGTCAGGATAAACATTATGAAATAGAACAGAAGATCTAAATAAGAAATAGATGGTACCAAACCCTATACAACTCCGCAAAAGTACAGCTAACATGTAAATATATATAGTTGGATCAGGATTGGCCACACAGATAACCACGATATATAGCCTACGTATGACTTACAAATTTCGTCTTATGAATAGAAGGGAAAGGATATGTTTTTGTTGCAGACTTTTCATTGGCCCGCATAGAACCCCCTTGATCACACTGACCCCATAGACCGCGACCATTTTCTATATCATTTTCTAGCGTGACTTTATGGTAACTGTCCAGGTTGTAATATTAATAGTAATAGTAAAAAAGAATGCAGTGTATATAGAGGTTAGTATAGGACATTAAGATAGTAAGCTATAGCACTGACTCGGCACTTTATTATTTGTGGCGCCAATTATTTTTATTTATTTCCATAAGTTACTAATCAGTTTCATAATACTTCGATCTGATGATTGGCTAATGGTAAATGGTTCGACTTTTTAACTATCCAACACAGCTAATACAACACGGAAACCTTAACTAAATAAATCATTATGTGAAAAACGCGCATTTTAAAAAGATTTATAACTAGAATAATCTAATCAGTTCGTTACATACAAATTCAACAATCACTACATAAGCATATTTATATATTATGTACTCGAAACATACATAAAATCACATAACTATAAAAGTACTCGGTAATAGGCTTATTCAAAAACCTTTTTGTTAGTCCGGCCGGAAGCATGTGCATCGCATGCATGTGCACATCTTTGCCTGTCGTGTGTTTATAGGCACATAGGTGGATACGTGGGCAAGCGTGTACCAATACAAAATATTATCATGATTTATGAGATGTAATATATATATATATATATATATATATATATAAACAAGTATATGTACATGCATAAAGCGATATATAAAGCAACATACGGCATGTAAGCATCGGTTATAGGTTTTAGCAAGTTGTTCACACTTACTTAGAACTTAAAGGTTCTTCAATAACATGAGATTGACTTATTGCTGTTCCGGCCGTCATCGTCCAGCATGCAATAGAGATGTGCTTTCAACAATAATATGTATAGTATGGTCTAGAAGTAAACTTTATGTATAGACATTTATATATACTTAACAGTTATAAAATGTATCACTTCAGGCTCATATCGAATATATACCGATAATGTTTTACACAACTAGCTATATCAAATAACTTGAAAATAGCAACGCACAAGTCGTAAAATACTAATAAACAAGAAATGCTTTTTTTTTTTGAAAAATCTATATTTTTTAGTCTTGTATATGCACACAAAACATCGGTAATTGATAAGCTTTATTTTGAAATATCTACTACTATGTATAACCATCTATAACATAAGACCTCAAAACGTTAAGCCCTAACTAACATGTATATATTTGGTATGCATGCATTAGCTTTTATAGCAGTTTTACTAATTAAATTGCTTCTCCCTATTGGGGTATTCTACCCACAAACAAATTCAGATCAACATATATATTGGCTATAATATGGAGTTGGCCCCAAAAATCTCACAAGCGCACATATGACTGGACATCTATCAAATATATAATTTACCGCTATATATATCTTAATAATTCGAAAGTGGGGCATTGGTTGCGAGATCTCCAGGGACACTTAAAAATTGTTGGTTAATTATAGAGAGCCAATAGATAGTATTAAATTATAACCACTGATACGATATCAATGAATCTCGGATAAGGGCATTATCTCAGTTAAAATATTATGACTTTAACAAAGTCGTAAATACAAACTATATACATTAATATAAGATATAGGTATCTTAGGAGACCAACTAGTAAATGAAAAAGCAAATGATGGTTTACTGCGCAAATTTTCTTGCCTGAATCACTTCAATACCAATTCAAAGAATGACTGCGACTAATACCAAGTTAAATGATTAAAAAAGGACTTCAAGGCTCACTTGTTTTGGACGGCTCGAGACGTTCAAAAAAAATCTAATAGATTCATGCTTGGACTTTAATCTCTGATCGATCTATAAAAACAAAAAGGAACCTTTCACTGCAAGGACGAATGGAAAAGCGTTCTGAAAAATTAATATATAGTATTAACATTACCTATCATATGCTTAGCGTTAATATAGAATACTTGGTACGTAAGTTGGCAAGTAATTATACAGATGCATGTATGTTAAGTTGTAGGAACGCTTATCCGTAGCGCTGATCCGTATGCTTTTTTTAAAAAAAAATGGTAAAAGATCTTGAGGCGCGAATTAAATACGAACTATGGACCTATTATTCACTCAATACAAAAAAGTAATGATTGTATTGATACTGGTTGTTCTTTGAAGTACACCTTTAATGTATAGACGAAAAGCATTGTTGCACTACCTCAGTTTAGTTAAAAATGCGCTATTGCATCTCTGAAGACCGGACAAGCAGCGGAGTACTCTAAGTTTCGAATGAGTATGCATGTGTGTATATTGGATGTGTAGACAATTGATATGCATGTGAATTGAATGGATGGTGCAACAGGTCTTACATACTAACTTCAATCTTAAATGGTTTATCATAGATTGCATTACATGATAGAACTCTTTTTTGATTATAATCTGTAATCTCTAACTGCTAGTCTATAGACAGGATTGGTGTTTTATTACCAACAATGTGTGACAAACACTTAACAATTTTTCATTTGAGAATACTTGATCAAAAGTGGGTGGTGAAGTTGTTGGCTCCTAAAAAAAAATGGGCATTCCCAGCTAATTAATCTGCTAAGGCAATTAACAGAGTACGGAATGAGCGAATGTAGTAATCTTATATTTTTAAAGGCTCAGATGCTTAACTCGTGCTGATTTCATTCCCTTTAAACGACCTGAGACCACGTGACTACTAATCTCTGATACGCAACTTCAAATTTAAAAGATATTAGCATGTCATGCAATTAACTACCATTTCACACCGGTGCAGAAGAATATATTTATATACTTAGTACATTAATGATTGCTGATAATGTTATAATAGACCATAATAGACCTTAATTTGGTCTTAGTGTTCTATACTATTGTTTAATAATAATAATATTATTAATATTAACAGTGCCAATCAGAATGTTATATTAAGTAATAAATTACTATTGGTATTATGTGCATATCACATAACCGCATACCTGTGAACGGTCGATGCGACCTATAGCAGCTAGTTTTAATTGCACGATCTTGAGTCCCTCACCTCAACAAACAATAACCGTCGTTAAGGTTTAACTATTAGCAATAGTCTTAGACTAACGCAGTGATAGGTGGAAAGCTTTAAATTATGAGGGCCAAATTTGAATGCATAAAACAGAGTCAGAGAAGGCGTTGAAGGTATTGGAGCAAATCAAGACTACACAGTGAGGATATTTATTTTTTAATGAACAATCTCTTCCAGATTGGTTCACATTTCTACATTATATTGCTTTACTTGGTTATTTTTATTTTTTACAATTACCTGTGCTCTGAATATACAGAAAGCCTTCATCTAAATCATGGCTTCAAATAAACCATAGCTATATATGTTTATTATGGCGAAATGAGAAATGCCCAAAGTTTGGTATCATTGTTTATCAGTAACTCACTGTTCAATGATAAGGCTCCAATAGCATCTGATTTAGCGTCATCTATAGATCCCCTTCTCACGTGCCCTCACTATACCTATTGGTTCAGTCAACGGTTTTATCCTATACAATAGAAGCTCATTTATCAGTGTCCCACTTTTGTTTATTTTTATGCAAAAACCATATTAATGAATCACTGTGCATATTTACTACCGCTACGATGTTTATTGTTATTATTATTGCTATTATTAGTAGTATTTCTATATTTTAGCTGGCTACTAAGAATTTACAATACGCAGAGGTAATAACATTGCTTTTTATAATATGTGTTCATTAAATAATTTAATGGCCGTACAATATTTATGAAAAACACAAAGCAAATAATTCGAACTTGGTTTACAACCCACACTTTCAGTCTATTCAGAATAAATTGTGTACAGAGCCTTGTAAATAAGTTACTACAGGGTCCCTTGATTGCGCCAATTTTAGTTAGAGGTAGATGCACGACGTTACTGACATTGCCTAAAGCTTATATCAAGTGTAGCTAATACAATGTACTTCTTAAACTAAGTTAGGAATACTCGTAGGTTTTTGCTGTAGTACCATATAGTCGCATCTCCATTTGCGTTGTTATACTGTTATTTCTCATAAGAGCTAAGGATTATACGTATAGGTTTGGTTGTAGTACCATATAGTCACATCCTCATTTACTAAGGATTACTAACATAGTTTCCAGTTTTTATTAAAGGGAATGTAGCAGTGAGTACAAACAAACGTACAAAGTTTAAGTAATCTGGAGCCTACTATATCGTACTATATCCTATTAAAGTCTCATTTACCTTTTGGTTAATATTTGCAATACACTGGCTGTTGGAGCATATGTAATCCGTTACGATGATTTCTTAAATAAATAAATATTTGTATTGGAATATAAAATTTATTTATTTATCTGCTATTACTTCATATTACGTATTATATAGTTAACATGTACAGTAACAGAGAAATTATGTATCAAACTTACGTAGTAATATTCGGGTTAATTAATTCTTGTATATCATTATATTAGATAGACAGTTTTGGTTCAAATTTAGTGTCACCGCATCACATGTTTAGAATGGTATAAAGTAACCACTGTGTGGCTGAGGCAGGGTTTCTAGTTTTTTTTACACTAGTCTGCCACCTGACACGCGTCATTATCAGAAAAACGGCCGAAGATAAAAGCAGGGTATGCTATGCTTTACTTATATTTTACCGTTTCAACACTGGCAACCATAATTATATATATATATCTATATATAGTGAAGTACTCTAAGTTGGACCACCCAAGTCGGGTCAGACAATCTGGTCCGGTTCTTTTTAAGCAATATGATTGGCCATGATAAAAAAATTTAAAATTAAAGGACGCAATTAGTTGGTGACATGCTTCGTGTATCATCCACATCAGCATATTTTACTCAAAATACTTTTTAAATAAAATACAGTCGGCCAATAGTTGGGTTATATTAGCGTTAAAATCTATCCTCCAAACCTATATTATTAGAAGTGCACCCAGTGCAAACATATAATCTATAACCCTATTTAGCTAACCAATCAATTATGGACATTAATCACTCTAGCCAAATCATTGAGGTCAGTTATAGTCCTGTTTTCAGCTATGAGGCTACGGGCCGTGGGTACACGACCAAAGATATTCCAGAGGAGGACACCCACCACCTGCAAGGAGAGAGGAAGAGGGAGAAGTAGGGTTAAAGACTGGAATATAAAAGGCTTGATTCGCATCGCAATTACTAATATTATTAAATGAGTGCATATGTATTATATTTAAACTGTTTTTTTGGTGTTCAGGGACCTATAGGTATATGTTATAAACAGTCCGAAAAGAGAAAGAGGGAAAGTGCATGGTGGAGAATATTATATAATATTATACTAAAAGATACTAGATAATATTGACGTTATAATAAACTATAATACATTCTCAGTTGTGTTATTAAAATATACTAAACTATACAATACTATATTATACTATACTACACAATACTATCTTATCAACCTACCTTTTTGTCTTTCATATAGAATACCACTCCTTTTTTGTATTTCTCTGTCTCATCCAATTCGTCCTGATTAATTAGTGTTAAAAATACTATCCAATAAAAATCACACATTAAACTGGATATAAAATATTGAGAGGGTGAGGTATTTACCATATATAGTAAAAGTGATTGCATCTTGCGCCAATAAGGAAACAGATTGGGTAATTAAAAATAAGACAGAACATAGGAAGAAAAGGTAAAATAGGCAGTGATAATAAAGAAACAATGACATAATTATAATAAACCAATAAGATCGTACCTTGACAGGCATTACAGGGTTAATGACATTGTCGCCATCTGCCAATGGGGTAATAGCTTCGTCAGATTTACCCTCCTCCACCAATGGGATGATAGTTACACTCTCCTCAATAATCAATGGTGCATCAGTTAAAATTTCATCTATCAATGGGGTGAT
>NAOQ01000723.1:2381-25255 GCA_002751075.1 Ichthyophonus hoferi
TCAGATTAAAAAGACAGCCCCATTATATTGTTGAAAGTAAGATTTATTGACTTGATGGCATTATATATACAGAGAGGCTAATACTAAGAGAAGGTTTGCAGAACGCGATGAACAAAGGTAGGAGGTTATATTTATATCACATATTACTAACATGCAGCCATGCATACTATCCTGCTATCATACATACATACTTGCATGCCTACTTACCAACCTACACAATCCAACTAGGCCCCTACCACTCACCTACTGTTTTTCTTTTATTTCTCTAGGGGCAACAGGTGGGAAGGTCCCCCCTCCAAAAGGTTTCAGGTAACTTCCCTCGTCCTATATATCATTGACCCTTTCTCCCTCACCCTATATACCATTGACCCTTTTTCCTTCACCCTATATACCATTGGTCCTTTCTCTCTCCCCCTATATACCATTGGTTCTTTCTTTCACCCTATATACCATTGGGCCTTTCTCTCCTCCATACGCATCCACATATTGTCCTTTCTGTAGTATGCCTTTTCTTACTCACCCATGCCCATTGTAGTATTATAATTAGGTCTAGTACATCCAACGCCTTCTCCTTTGTCTATTTTTTTTCTTTCCTCACCTATTCTCTTCTCTTATGTTTTAGCTACATCGATAGTGTAATGGTAGCATAGTATAGTAGAGTATAGTATAGTATAATGGAAACATAGTATAGTATAGTATAGTATAGGATAGATTTTGTTTTTGTTTTTGTTTTTGTTTGCCTTTTTTTGATAGTAGTAACTTAAACCTAACATACTCTCCTGTCTAGTTTGACATTTTCAACCTTTTTTTTTCCACTTGTTTAGTTATGCTACAAGATCTTGAGTAACTGAGGGCCATCCAATAAACAATCATTTCAAAAAACAAAAAATTATAATATATTATAGGAAGACAGTTGTTTTATAGCCCTGTTATCCTTTTAACTCTACCGACTATTATACTAACTGAATTTTTAATTATGTACCTTTTTACCTATACTATCATATTATCGCTATACTGTTATACTATCTTATCACTCTTCCATTTCACTCCCTTTGTCTCCTATACTTACCCAACACCGAGGGCATCGCAGGATGATAGCTACAAGGCTCGTGGTTCAGTTGGAGTAGGACGGCGACCAGAGGATAGTGGAAGAGGTGGATTCCAGAGAGAGAAAGACAATAGAGAGGAACGCAGAACTAGATCGACTGGAAATGGCATGGAGGAGAGAGGTGAACATAGGATAGGTCGACATGAGGAGCCTGAAAGGGGGATAGAGAACGACAACACAGACAGGGAGAAGGAGGTTATAGAGAGGGAGAGGGAGGAAACGGGAGAGGCTAAGGTGGGCTGAATTATATTTACTAAATGTGCTGTTTGTATATAATATACCCTGTACAAAAACCTCGTATGCTCCACTAGTTGGTATGTTAAAATTTTAATTATCATTTTAAATCTTTATCATTTTAATATATATATATAGTATATATAGTATAGATGGTATATATAAGATACCATGTACAAAGACCCCACATGTTCCATTGATTGGCATGTTAAAATTTCAACATTTGAAATTTTTTAAAAAATATTTGTGTATGTGTATATGTGCGCACTCTATTCTATGGTCCTAAACCTATTGCCTATTGGTTATTAGTCATCATAATTGTCCGAACAACGCGACAACACCAATCTTGCACATATAAACATCACAAGGTGTACGTGCACATGTACCTCTCCAACCACTCATTCCCTCTCCCTCTCCCTCTCCCTATCTCATTTCTGATTGTAGCCATCTATGTCGTCAGAGATTAGTCGTCCACAGGAGAAACGTCGTAGCAGCTCATTGACTATTAATCCAGATAGAGAAAGGTTTGTTTTGGCCACTCTCTCTTGTGATAGGATAATGCCTTGGAAATATAGTCTAAAAGGGGATAACTGTATGAATACGTATATAAGCATATAATGTAGGGTAGGAACTATAGTATATACACTGAGCTATCATATCACCTACTGAGTGATACATACGGTTAAAGATAACATACATACCTCCAGTTTTGTAGTGTTTGTTGTACTTTTAACAGCTTTAATACCTCTATCTCATTGGCTCTATGAGCTTGTTGCCTCCTATATGTAAGGAGGGTCATTGACCTTGTTTCTTACAGGCGGATATTTGGGGTGTTGCTAGGGACCTTAAAGACCTTCCAGAAGGATAGCGTCAAAATGACGCAAGTGGTAAGAGGAGTGATTGGATTGTTGTCATGCTACCTCTTTCTCCCTGTCTGCTTATACTGTATGTTTTTACATATAGGTGCCTATATAATTTCAATTTTAATTGTAGGTTTTTTATTTGTGGTTATTATTCATAGTACTTCCGAGATTGTCAGCCTATGTGTGACAATATAAACACAACAAGAGAAATAGATAGATTAAGATGATATAGGAGGAAGGAAATAAACGAATGAGAAAAGGGAATAATCATATGGAACAGAACAGAAAAGGGGCGATGATTGGGTGGGGTGGAGGTGTGGTTGCTAAGGGTATTCACTATAGGTCAATCAATCTCTTTTTACTGCCTTGGTCACCTTGGTTACTAAGATTTCAGATTACATTACTACAGCTATATATCTACTACTCCCATATACCGTGATATAGAGAAGATAATATAGACGTACGTGATTTGTTCGTATGGTGAGACTAACCCGATTATATATATATACGGTTGTATATGACAGATGGCAAAGCGAAAGAGTATTCAAATGAAGATTGAGGAGAGAGAACATAAAGAGTTGGAAGATGGTAAGTGGGGTCTAGTAAAGGATGCATGCATTGTATAGTATGAAGTATAGTGTATGTTGATTATGATAAGATCATTGACCATTCAACCAGATTAACAACAAGAATGCCTTCTGTCTAACTAGCCAATAAAAACTAATATAGAATGAAACTATTAATAAAACAAAAAAAAAATATCAATGAGGAGTATCTTTAGTTGAACAACTAAAAGAACACTAAAATAAAAAACTACAATATCGTTGACAGATTGGAGTGTGGTTGAAGTATGATCGTATATAGTATGGTATAGTCTATAGTCGAGTATAGTATAGTATAGTATAATATAATATGTAGTATATAGTATATAGTATATAGTATATAGTATAACGAACCCTTTGTCTCTTACCTATTTTATTCTTTTCCTTCTTTTTATTATTATTGTACATTGTAGCATGCTCGAAGATGTAGTTATTATCATTACTTGCATAGATGACCCCTACATATTCTGGTATTCTTATACTTAATCTCTAGCAATCACTTATATTATTGGTCTATTTAAACAATATATATATATATATATATATATATATAACTTATCATATCCTATGTCTGCCCTTATTATGTTAACTAATAATAATTCATATAGTATTTATTACATGTGATAGTAGGTATGAGATTAACCATGTCACGCGGTCGATGACTACACACTACCCAATAACTTAGCATGACTATACATACTATATACACATCATACACATCATATCTACTCTACACACTATACTATCTATATGTTACTTACTATTATAATTTGCCATACTCACTCGACCTGGGGTGGGTGGGCAGCTGCCACTGAGAGGAAAGCGTTGCAAGAAGAAAGAAAGAATAAGTTGGATAGGCTGGCTGAGATTCGTGAAAAAATGGCCATGACTATTATTGTAATGTCCTTTATTATCCTCTGTGACCCCTGTGGGTTGGCTTGTATATGTATATATATACTTAACATAATAACATATATATGTAAATGCGTATATATCTGTAGGCATCGCTAAATACATCACAAAGCCTATGTATATATACTGCACATTTATATGCTCTTTTGACTATACGTATTTTACATACTATATATACGTGCCATCACATCCTGCTAAGTACCCATGTTTTAATATGTCTCTATATCTCTACATACACATATAAGGTATTATATAATATCACAGGGTTGCACCTATCAATCCCCCTTGTTTATTATCGTGGCAGTTTTTTCTTATCTTTATTATCTGGGCTTTTTTCCACTATCCTACTTCTACTGATATATATTTAATTCCACTCATGTTTATATCTTACCTACACTATGATAGATATTCATGTTAGCAATTGATACGTTTTTTAATATATATTCGTTTTCTTTTTTACTACGTAATAGGATATTTTTTCTCTTACTATATTCAATCATTTATCTATATTAGGTTCTATTCTTTTATCCAACGAGTATTTCACCTAGACCTATATTACTACCACACACTATATACTGTTGCTACCTCTACGTATGCCTATACCTATATGGTCTGACACCTACCTACCCACTATCCCCACAGCACACTGAATACATTAACCATCATCGTAGTCTGGCCAATTTCATCCAGCTGAAGAGCTCTCCTTCTATCTTTTACATTCCAGGGAAACATAATGATAAGACCAGTACTCTATTGGAAGAAACTCGAAAGGCTATATTTGAGAAATACCCAGAGATACCAGCTAGTACTACTAAGGCTATAGAAGAGAATGCAGAGCAGGAACAGGCCACTGAAGATATAGATATGAAGAGTGAAGATGGCAGTAGTGTGACAGTAGGAGAGGAGGAGAGAGAGAAAGGAGAGGGAGAGGGAGAGGCCAAGGGTATAGAGCAATCCACTGAAACTATTGAGAAGGATGAAATGGAAGTTGATAAAGAAAAGAGTAATGAGGGAGAGGGAGAGGGAGAGGGAGAGGCGGATGATAGTTCAGACCATAAGGACAATAGCGAACCTGCTGATGGTCATGATAATTCCCATGATGAAATTTAATACAGCATAGCTCAATGTGTAGTTACAGGATATGGGGTGGGGCTTTAAGGCTGTGAATTATAGGTGGTTGGTATTGTGTGGTTTATCTGTGTTGTGGTTCCTAGGTAGAGGTGACTGTGTATTAAGAATGACTAGTATCTACCCTGTTAATAGGATTTCTAGGACGTGTGTGTGAATAGTTGTGGTACCAGTATGGTACGAGCTGTGGTTGTAGTTACTTGCAAGAGAGTTACATGGTTGTGCCTGGTGGAATCTAAAGCATATTGAAGATTTATAGCTGGAGCCAATGTATGTTTACATGCCAGTTGTTATTTTTTCAGGATCTTATATATATACTAATCGCCTACATCTCACTACTTAGATGCAAAAGAGGTAGATATTAACTATAGGGTACGATTTAGTGCCATAAAACCTGTCAGCACATACATGCATATGTGAACTTTATTTATTTATTATGCTTACTTTGCTGGAAACCACCCAGTCTAAGTATATATAAATAAATACATTCAATTATATAAATATACATAGTATATTCTTGTTAAAACAGCTCTGACTCACTGCCTTGTTCAGCATACGACCGTATATTGGTATATATATATATAGGGGTGTAGTATAGTATCGTACAGTATAGTATATATATATATATACCATTACTAAGTATTATATGGGTTCATCTGGAGCAGACTGAAATCCTCTGACTCCTATGCTATGAAACCCCTTCAGTGGCGAACATCTACTTAGTACAACTAAACATTGGAGAAATTACATAGTTTCATATGAAGTTCTGTAACCAATATTTTATTAGATTGAGCGTTTCTTCTTCTTTATCAAGAAAAAATATTTGAAACCCGTAGCTATTTATTATCCTTTACATGCCGTGTTGGCATTAAAGGTTTGTGAAATATGACATTAGTGAATGTTTGCATTTATTTAGATAATAACTACCAACTTGGGTCTTTTACTTTAAAACCCATTTATTATTTTCTAAAGTGAATTGGATTTAATAGTTTATTATCAAACCAAAAATAAAATTACAGTCTTGCTAATAGATTGAGAGAGACCATTCCAGTATAGTATACTTCACTGTAAGGCTTACACAGTGAATTAATTCATCCCTACACTACATCTATGTACACTTAAACAATGAAACTTTACCGATATTTGTTCTTTGAAATGGTCCCTATCTGTAATACTATATAATACGTAAAGGCTTTTCTTGCCAATTATATTGTGGTACATAGTATGCTATTCGTACTGTTTGCTGCCAAGCCCGCCAATATAGTAATGTAACCATAGTGTATGACCTTATACATATCACAATAACATGGTATGTTTAGAGAGCTACAGACAACAACATAGGAAGCAAGGACTAGTAATAACATTTATTTTTCTTTCAACTCTTATCATATATATATTGATCTGTATTACTCTGAACATGTTTGTCTTACTTCATATAACTTCAGTGCATGGGTGGAATGAAAGGTCAATAAAAAAGACCTTTTTTTTTTTTGTAAAGCAATACAGTTATCCCCACTACCACAACTTGTCATCGTTTCAATAAGGGAAACTGGATCTACTTTAGAAGTATATTCTTTGACAACATAGTAAACAACCTCTATATAATATATTTTCCAAGAGAGAGAGTAACACAAATCAGACCAAAAGATTATGTTACGGGAAGTTAATACTCACAATCGTAAACCCTTCAACAACATAAAATAAGACATTATATATATATCACAACACTGGCTATTATTCAAATACATGACTATCAACTTCTTTCTATGCGCCTTTTCAAATAGTTATTAATCATAGTAAAAGGTAGCAGACAGTCTATGTATTCTATATACAACCCTTCGGTGGCTAGCAATGGAATGGTTTGATATTTGCTGTTCCTACTGAACTAATATAGCAAAATATAACAAAACAGGTTGTAAACACGCCTGGTATGTCTCACCCCATAGCCTCAAATAAATTTCGAAATGCATGATGTATATAGATATACTAGGTCACAATGCAATCAATTTTCAGTCGAGTAACACCTGGTTCTTATAAGTGTTTTCTCCAAGATGAACTTGCCCTCCTTATATTTCTGGCTATCCTCATAGGCCTTCTCCTGGTGGGAATGATAAAATAACAGTGAGGAAAATACACAGTATATTAGATTGCATTACACTACATTACAATACTATACTCTATGATAAACTCTACCTATGCCATACTGTTTGGCCGAAATTTACAGTAACATGGTCAAGTTTATAAGATATATTACAATGCAAAACACTATAATACAATATAAACTACAATAAGTATAAGAGAAACAGCAATATGCATAGATATGTCCATGGCTAATAGGGTGGAGATGATTAATAGTTAACATAATGAATGTAACTGTACGTTTGTGTGTGTGACATAGCCGATAGTGCATATTAAAGTATGATAGTATGATAGGATATGTGATAGTATATATGATAGTACGTATAATAATGTAATAGGATAATAGTATATATGATAGTATGTCTAATTGTATAATAGTATATATGATAGTATTACAATAGGATGTATTGTAATATATATGATAATATGTATGACAGTATGTGTAATAGTATGTGGAATAGTATCATAGTATCATAGTATATATGTATGTAGGTATGTATGTATCATAGTATGTATAATAGTATGTATAATAGTATGTGCAATAGTATATATGATAGCGTGCTAGTACAGTAGTCTGTATGCTATGATGTATTATAGTAAGTAGAATAGTATCTATGATAGTATGTATTATAGTAGGATTAATAATACATATAATAGTCTGTCTATGCAATAATATGTATGATAGTATGTGTAATAGTGTGTGTTATAATATGATAGCATGTACGACATCATGTATGATATTACAATAGTATGATAGTATGTACAATAGTCTAATAGTATAGTAATATGTATGATAGTATGTACTATATTATAGGGAGAAGGTAGGGTAGAGGACGGATAGGAGAAACATACAGAGGATGTTGTTTAGAAGAGTAATGGCACTGAAACAGGTCCCAATCCCAACATATACTCCTTTTGATTGGGCAAGTACCATATTCGGATACATTACATAATTTCTAGTCTTTTTAGAAATGGTAAAAACAACCAATCATCCGTCTACATATGTTATAAAATAGGATATTAATTGGTCCATTATAATTTAAACTATCACTTACATAACGCCAGCCAAGAACTGTGGCACACTTCTTGCATAAGACGTCCATAACTGTATGCAGGCCCGTAGTCTGTGTAGGGAAAGAGTATGCTCACCTATCCATAAACACGCCCAAAATGATCTAGTGCTAACTAATAGAGGCTACTACTTAGTGATACAGTGTCTAGATCTCTTAGAAAATAAAATGTATATATAGATATATATATTCTCATGTCTTTACACTAATTAATTAATTATTAATTAACTAAATATGGATTTAAACTAGTTGAAGCAAATGATATGCTCATGCCTTTATATACCTATATATTTACAGTACCAATATATATACTTATATTTCGTATCTACACATGGGTAATCCAAGGTGCATATTATATATATATATATTGAACGGGAGAGGCTGTGTACCTATATTTTAATATATCCTATAAGTCACGCAATGATATGTTAGTATATATAGCCTGTTAAATTCGTGTATACCTGTCAACAATTATATCTATAGGTGTATAGTGTATAACAGGCTATTACTTTCAAAACAAACCTTTTTATAACATAATGATTCATTAAGTATTGACTATACTACCTCAATTATGATAGAAAATTTTGAAAAGTTCTACATGAGTGATTACTATATGTTAACTATTAATTCTAATCAAGTTAACAATATTGTTGGAGTTGAATAGAATTGGAATACAAACTATGAGAGAAAATATATGTATGTATGTATGTATGTATGATTTCATGATAGTATGACTGTGTGACAGTATAATAGTATAATAGTATTAAAAACATACTGGTACACTAATATAATAGTATGTATTTATAATGACAGGTATGTTGTGTGAAAAGGTCTGAAAAATAAGGCAAGACATAATCCTATTGGTTGCCATCAAATACCCAGTTATATAATGATCATACTAAAACATAAAGTGTAGCTACTCAATAGACATCGCCTTTATGTACATGCAGTCACCTAAAAAGATAAACACTAGACAGAGAGATATAAATAGCCACCAACTACAGATCAACAACATATAAAACAACACATACTTTGCAATAGCCTGCAATATGCCCTACATGCCATACAGGGCCTTAAGTAGTGTAGTCACTTCTACTGTATACTGTGTACTAAGGATGGTGTTGTGTGTTGTGTTGTGTTGTGTAGAATATATTACCATAACACGGTCCTCAGGTGGACCCTCCACCACATTAACCCTGTTCATCAATAGGATTTATATAAGTCAAAAACAGCCCACAACCACTGGTAGTTACTGTATAATAATGATAACCTTGGTGGTTGTTCATCTCTCAAGGAGATATAAGCCATTGCTGATCAGGGTATTAAGGTGTTGTAAATGTTATTGTTGCCTACAAAAGAAGTATATGCTCATACTATATTATATTATACCATACTATATCCTATCATACTATAGCATATCATATGTTATGATACTATACTATATCCTATTATACTACATTCTATTATACTATACTGAAAATATATCTTTGCTTATAATGGTATAGACAATGTGGATAGAGTCAGTAGTCATTACAACCATCCGCCACGCACACTATTAAATCGGAGAACTAAGAAGAAACCTATAGCAACAGTATAGACGGGGTTAATATGTATATTTAAAATGTGTGCAAGTATACAAAGACTGTATCACGATCACGGTGACGCCAGGGAATTATTGATACTGGATTATTAGCAAAGGCTAAAAAAGAGTATGTAATGTTTAAATAAAAGATAATATACTATCCCTAAACAATAACTCGATTAGCTCATGCAAACAGTTTTGAAACACTCCATTCTATAAGGTAACTTTTATACAAATAATATAAAGGTCAAGGAGGTTGAGAGGTTGAGAGGTTGATAGGTCTACAATATTTGAAGCTTATGTTATTAGTTCAATAGTATATATGTATATATAGTATAGTAGTATAGTAATATATACCAAGCTTATCCTTTAGATAGAGAGATGGTAGATGGTAGGTAGATATACGGTGACAAATATTTATATAATTGATCGATGCAAGAAGCAAGAAGCTACATCCAAGACTCAGCATAAAGAACAAGAGCCACAGATCAATAGCAAGCGGTTAGAGACTTACACATTGTTGAATAGATAGGCCCTACCGTAGGCCCCGTGGAACTGCTACAGTGGCAATGGCATGATAGTGAGTATAGACAAGTTACTATTAAAATTAAATAGTGCTACTGATTGGCTGACAATATTATTAAGGATTTAGTATTTACAGTGTACCAAAAGCGGTTTAATTGGTGTTTAACAAAGTGATAGGTAATCTTGACATATATCTATTTATCTATAATTCATTATTTTTATTCTGTTTTATTGCATGATTACATACCACACTACTTCTTAGTTAAAGTTTTTCGGATTTGTTAACAATCAGCGACAGACACTATATCTTAATTAAGTAAGCAGAGCATGTCATGTCATGTCAATCAGATCTATATTTTCCACAACCCATTCATGACGACATAGCGTATGAGGTATGACCACAGCCTAATTAAAATATACAGAAATACCCAGCCCACACGATTTAAACAACCAATAAGAAAACAAAAGGCATGCCCAACAACCAATAATAAATAAATCGTATGCTTAACGATCAATTAAAAACAAATGTATGGCAGGGGCCCTGCTCCATTGTACAACATAATCCATTCGTACTGTAATATATATATATATAGCAAATTCTGCCAATAAAGACACTATTGATTTAGGATAATATTACCATGGCTATATATATTAAATGCTATGATATGATATGATTCACACTATCCCACAGTCCCTTACCTGCGGTATACCTATCTATATATATCCAAATTACATCATAGTATACCATACTATATTATATTATATTATATTATCATATTAGTATCTGATTATATCATAGCATAGCATATTACATTATATTACTACATTATATTATTATATTGCTATATCA
The DNA here is from genome assembly GCA_002751075.1 of Ichthyophonus hoferi. Lineage (NCBI taxonomy): Eukaryota > Ichthyosporea > Ichthyophonida > Ichthyophonidae > Ichthyophonus > Ichthyophonus hoferi. The sequence goes on from NAOQ01000723.1 coordinate 13,395, forward strand.
TAATATACCACACTATATCTTAATTATTTAATCAAAGTACTCCCATCACTCTGACAATTATTGACGCTGTAATTGTCTTGACTATCGAAAATTAATTTCATGTTTTACCTTGCTATACATGAGGTCTAAGCGTCGTTCCTATTTTTATTTTAAGTATATTTTAGTGTTGAAAGGTATGCCAAATACAACCACAGAGGGATGGAGTAGAATGATAAAGATGAAAATGTATTTATAAATTTATACTTATATTACACCAACGACTGAACAGACACAGCCCAAGATCGTAACTATGATGATATAACCAGTCATTCCTCTATGGTAAATCACTCTTGTAGTCCTACAACATTATGGCCTGCATGACTATAGTCTAATAGCATGTAGAGCAACATAACTCCAGCTAATAGAATGAAATATTAGTAGGTTAATCTATTGATGTAACCCTGGTAATAGCTCTACTACAAGAAAATAAAACGGTTTTTTAAAAAACACTTTGTACAATACACCATTTATTATATTTATAGCCTACCCCTATCCAGCCTTAACCATATTTACCTTTAAAACAAGAACTCTCTGTGCAATTGTACATAACTTATTTATACAATTACAGTATCGTATTACTAGTCTTTTGTCTTTCCATATATACATACATATTAACCCTTTTAAACAATATCATTTCACGTAGACCCAACATGGCTGTGTACCTTTGAGATGAGGTCCTGAGGGTCTGCCAGGTGACTCTGACACTGGGAACAAGTATAGACACGAGGGGTGCTAAGGTATTGGAGAAATAGCATCCCCATGATGTGTGGTTACCTACAAAGGATGCGAGTGAGAGCCTATTATTTACTTTATATGTATTCTTACTATATTAAGTATATATAGTTTAGTGATTGAATAAGGGAAAGCCAGGTATTACTACTTGGGGAGAATATCAACGATGCATAGTTGAATTATATGTTCACAGCAGGATCCTCTATCGGATATCTGCACCTGCAGACCTTGGGTATAAGTCAAGTGTAACGAGAGGTGGTTCATTTTTGCCTTTTGCGCACGCCTGAAATATATATTTACACATCAAGATTTGTGATGTTTATAAACCGCAATTACAACACAAATGGCCTCTAAAATTCATTTTCATAAATAAATGGTTATCAGATAGAAGGATAAAGCAATGAACAATGATTCTGGGGAAGGTAACCACCTTTCTAGAAGGAAAAAGAAAAACTATCCTATAGTAAAAAGTCTCGGTTTCAATCATTGAATGTCTTCAGTTACAGCAAATCGGTCACCTTCCTACATAGCTAAAGCGCTGTCCTGCATGGGGTATATTGGCAACAATCAATGAAAAATGAGCTGAAGCCTTTCCATTGCCACTTATATCACGACGCTATAAGAACACAAGACAGGTAAACCATACTGTAGACTTGCACAAGAAATAAGAATAAAATATATAAATCAAATCTCGGTAATAGCATACAGACCTACGCAAATTATGTAGAGGTTACTGTCACTGTAAAACCAGCAACATAATTTTATAAATTCACGAATTGATATAGACCATGCAATGAAATACTTGATAATAATATAATAATAATGGTAATAGTAGGGGGTCGAAGACTGGGATTACAAACGGTATGGGAACATAACATCTTAAAAACCATTAAAAACAACCGGGCTATGATTGGTGGAATGGGACCAATGGAGATTATATTATAGAGTCGCAATATTAAAAAGGATACTAATCTAACCATGGCTCACTAGAAAACATAAAGATGTGTTTATTTATATTTTATGATATGGTATTGATTATAACAACAGTATTCTTAGAGGAATGTTAGGATCGAGACGCTATTGGAACATAACATCTTAAATGATCATTAAAAACCCAGGCGATAATTGGCGGAACAAAACCAATTAAACAATACATTATACATAGAAGATGGCGCGATATTAGAATTGATAATAGAATGGCTCAGTAAATTATACAATAAACATAAACTAAATATATATGCATAAATGTGAAGTAGACTATCATAGTGCTTAGTGTCCCCAGAACGTTGACTACTTATCACTAAGAAATTGCATGTTGACCATTCTAAAATCACTTGCATTATGCTTCAATTCTTTCAAAAATTATTAGACTTAGTAGTATAACAACATCCTGCTATTAATGTATCTGTTATGAAATGGATGGAAAACATGACGCAACAACTACGTTCTCTACCGTCTTATTTACTACCTCTTGAGTCGTACTCAAATAAATATATTTGGCTAAACAATACAGGGTAAATTATGAGGGATTCCCTCTGAAACACCATCTAATATTGGCACTTTAACAGTTTATGAAATAAGATGCATATTCTATTGTTAGTATTGGGTAGTCTGCAGTATAGCAGACGCTGTAAACAGCCAAAAGGCATTACACCTGACTGATGTGTGATAATCGCACTACATTATACACATCTATTCACACATCCGTATATATATAACGTTCTGACATATATGTTATTATGCTCATCCAATTCATGGTCACCAGCTGGTGTGAAATTTTTTATTAAAAAAAGGCCTTATTTACGTGTATATTTGAAGGAATAAAGTGAGTACATATTGTCATATAAATTGCTACAAAGTACGCAAATGTATAAGTAGGTTAAAACTGCACAGAAAATTCTGCATTAACCTATGACCAACTACTAGGATTGTGTAGATCAGATCATTCGGCATAGGCCTTCTTTCCGGTCTCGTTGATTACACAGATGTGCTGTGGAGAGAAAGAGGTACCAGATAATCAGTTTCATGTGTACACAATGCAAAATCTTGACGTGACATGGGTCCTAACTCGAAACGTACAGTGGTTTATATGATAATGACGTTGAAGGAAGAAAGAGACACAGGTGTGGGACCATAGATAAGAAAGCCTGTATATCATCTATCTATAGTGGAAATAATGAAGCAAAAAGAAGAGATTGGCAATGCAACAGGGCTCATATTAGCATATATACAGGGTGTATTGCAGGAAGGCTTTTTAACATTATACGATGGCCAAATAGCCAAAGAAGAAATAACTGTTCCATTTCTCCCCAAAAAAAAAAATCCAAAATAGAAACTATGTTGTATATAGGAGAACAAGATGACTCACGTCAAGGTCCCTGAAGTACTCATTGTAGTCCTGTCGAGATAATTAATAATTAATAACGTGTCACATACTAGTCCAACAACAGTCCTTCTGCTAACAACATAACAATTATCATGTCCATCCCTAATTATACACTGCACTGCTATCATTCCATCCAATCCACTCCACTCCAACACCCACCTATACACATCTATATGCTTCCCTTTTCTTTCAGTGCACTATAGACATACACTATTTATAATACGTCTCACAAACAAATTCTTCATTAAAACGCTGTGATGAATATGTAATGTAATCTATGGTATATGTCTCATAATGTTAACCAGAAAGACCTGTTTACATAAAATAAATATAGATAGCGCACTTACAAGACAGTATCCAACAACAAACTCATTGGGGATCTGGAATCCAGCGTCTGTTTAGGTGCAACACACCGATCAGTATTGTTACTAAATAATAGCGTATAAGATCGTCTTCGTGATCCTATCCCAAGAGTTATTACATGTAAGATATTAGAGGGGAAGGCAGAGAAAGAGTATGATATATGCATGTGTGTATAAAACAGGAGAAATAAAAAGAAGGAGAAATAATGAGAGAAAGAGAAGGGTGGTCTAGTCCAGCATCTGATAATATCATTATAATTATACATCGCTAATTAGCGCTCTCGTATCAAAGTATCAAATACCATATCATATGGAGAAAGATCACAGAACGGAGGAGGTTAACAGATACTATGCCTTTGACCATTCTTGGACATAAAACATTGTAAGAAAGAGATAAGCAAGGCTTACAATCAGGTTTGTAGCCATTGCTGTCGGGTGTTCTCTTGAGGAGAAGGGCAAAGGTCCTCAAACTCTTAGGCTCACACTCTGATGGGTGAATATAATTAGATTGTGTATACCAGCTTAGAGTATATAGAAATAGAGAATGTGTATAGCACAGGGGGTGTGTGCTAAAAGGCTGCATAAAATAGATGATAGGAAGATATGAAATAGGTATGCAGGTGTGCAACTGCATTCAATAATGTTGAAATATAGAAGAAGAAACCTATTAAAACACTTGTTGGGTAAATGATAAAAGAGAAAAGTAGACGGTTATAACAAATTAACAAAAATAGATTGAGGTAGACGGGATATGTAGCGATATATAAGGATGGAAATGATATTTACCCTGGATAGCGGCAGTAAGTTTTGTCAAGCTACGACCAGTATCAACAATATCCTGTATTCAATTGATAACTTGATTAGCACAAATGTTTCTTCCCCCTCCCATTCCTATTGTCTATTGTGCACTACATTTTAGTATACACATAAGTGCCTGTATAACGAATAACCGTATTACATTAATGATAGCCATCTATTAATCAAATTGCAACCGGTCAAAATAATCAAGGCTATTATCTATTACTTAAAGAATGTACACATGTTAAACATTATAACTACATCACATACACATACACACCTCCACAACAAGCACGTGTTTTCCCTTGAGAGACCCAACATCCATGCCTATAATGGACACTTCACCAGTGGACTGATCATTGCTGTAACTCTTAACGCGAATAAACTCCAAAGTCAGAGGAAGAGGGTTAACTATAAAGAAAGGAAAGACAGATTAAGTTGTTAGTTTTTATACATTAACTGTTTCCATGCTACAGAGCCAGAACCATCCCTTCCTATCCCCAGGTTGCCTTTTGTTACTGGCAAGCATGTTCTCATTTCACATTAAATACTTGTATTCGACTCGATTAATAGCATTTAGATATAAATATAATATAGCCTGTGTCATGTGCGATACTATATCTGCAAGTGATACCTAATCCATCAATGGATTCATACTGTAGGCTCCCACGGGTAGTACTACTCTTACTGAATTGGCTCCTTCAATTTTAAACTACTACACATAGTAAAATAATCACCATCTAGGTAATAGAGATGGTTATGAGCAAGAGAGGGAAAATGATTGCAATAGTAAATTAGAGGAAGACCAATACATGGTTGTCATGGGGAGTGGGGGTTATATCATACCTGTGTGTGTATTAATTTTCTTGATGTTATCTACCAAATCGGCAAACACCTATAAGTAGTACCCAATGGTTAGAGCCAATAAATAACAGTAACAGTAACAATAAAAGGAACAAACGAATAAAAACAGAATAATATAAGATCTTTAAATAAGCAAGAGACAGGAGTATAAGCAGGAAACGTAGGCCAAGTCAATTAAGAGAGAGGATTACCTGGTAGCCACCCTTGAGTACGCACACCACAACCAGGGGACCATGGTTAACATCGTCCACAATATTCTGGGCAACCTTCTCTACCCTGTAAATTTAACCATTAAGCCCATAGCCAATAATCATCCCTTTTATATATTCATATACTCTCTTTGACCACCCACGATCAACAAAATCTCCCTGCTACAATATGTGAAATAAAATGTCTATTATTTCCACACTGTTGGTGATATAATGACTACATATATATATCATGCTAAAACAAAAACATCAATGGCTCTGTTGTCACCAAATATAATATAGCCTTAACAATATACTTTTGGTAAGGGAGTATAATACTACTTCCTATACAATCTCTTGATATACTATTACTAAATGTAACAGGAAACGTAATAGTAATCCTATCACCCAAATACGGCTACACACCTGTCCAAGATCATGCCATGGGGAATCATAACCCTGTCCAAATCGTTACGATAGTGGGTAGGGATGGCAAAGGTAGATAGAGGATATCCCTTGTCATTGTCCTCAATCTGCACGTCGAAATCCCATCAATGACTAGAATAGTTGTATTTTAGATGCACTACAAATCGTTGACACCATTCTCCATTTTTCCTCTCTGTTTTTTCAGTTAAGCGAGCTAGCCCACCATTATATTTAATAGCCTTTACACTACTCTAGTTCATCAACAAAAACATGGTTTCATCAAGGATGAAACCATGCTTTTAAAATATTTTCGTTTACTAACCCATTTTGCTGCAAAATCCGCTCATATGCAACTCCTGTAACTGGCTCATCTCTACTATTTTCCTTACATTCATCCATCTTTCTAACATTTTTCCCATTTACATATGCTTGTATCATTCCTTTTCCCCATCCTCATCCTTGTCCCCACTCTCCTTACCCCTTCCATATTGCGATTTCATTCCTCCAATAATCTTCTAATGTTTGGGAGGAACGACTTATTCATTCCCATAAGAAAATTCCTTCTCCTCTTATCCAAATAACAATGGTTGCAAATATGCAAATAAGCTGCTACATTGTTGTAAAAAACCAAAGGAAACCACAAACACAAAACAGAAAAAAAGAACGAAAAACAAAAAAAAAAGTAAAACTTACCACAATGTAGTCGTCCTGGCGGTCAAGCATATTGAAATATTATTATTTATCTTCCAATAAACTGGACAACATAAACAGTGGGTACAGTACACGCGATGACAAGAGAATCGGCCCTCCGATCGCGTCTGCTCAATATGTATGATATGTCCACGTGACCATCACCATATTTAGGTGATTCCACAGCCAATTAGATCTGTGCATTGTTTCCTTTGTACAGGCGACCTAGAAAGAATTAGACCGAACTTAAGTGCAAGTGCTATCCGGCACGTGTTTAGCATACAAACTATGTGAGTATGGGTCTACATAAGGCAAGCATATAAGTATCTGTGACTGTCTCTATACAACCTATTCCTTGAGTGTACCTATATGGACTATTCATACTAGAATAATATAATGTACGGGAGAAAAGTTTAAATTAAAGGAGGACAGACAGTGGCTACGAATGGTACTCATTAAAAAATCAAAGGACAGTGTAAAGTTATGATTTAGGAAAACATAATAAATGAATGATGCCTCTAAATGTACAATAAATTGGAGAAAATAAAGCAGTCTATGGCTAATATGCTTTAGTGATATGTAAAAATGCCAGATATGGTTACTGGGGGAATCTGCATGACACAACGGCCCAAATTCTGAGATAGGGTTATTTTATTTTTGAAGCTTAAAATTACAACGAACACAATAAGGAATATTCAAAAAAAAGAATACACTAGGTGAGAGGGTGTCGTCAAACAAAAAATGGCCGCTTTAGATAGGAATTTTCCCATTTTATAAGAAAAAGGAACATGGCCGACTGCATCAGTGCAACATTAGCCATTATTAGCCAATATATTCTAGTTCAGTAAGAATAAGACAAAGACAAGCATTCAGAGCGGGGTTCGTATGATTCGGTTATTTAGGCTAGCATTTTATATATATTGATAAAAAACGAGATTGATAGCATGTTAGCTAATATTTAGGTTGAGTATAAATTCAAAGAAAAGTTACAAAAAATGTTGTCAAAGCTTAAATTTGTTCTTCTTTTGGCCGGGAAAATTGTGTATATAATTTTGATCGCGAAACTTATCATTTGGATCGAAACCCCCTACATATGCCTGATAGCAATCACATTTTTGTCGCTAAGTCCTTCAATAATGTTTTTTTTTTTTTTTTCATACCTTACAATAAAAACTGTAGCTAACACTAGAGTATCTAAACCACATTTTTTTAAAAGATAATAATGATTATGATTAAATAAAAATAAATTACTTCCAAAAAAAACTTAATATGGCGTTTAAGATATCGTGTAATCACTTTAATCATTACAGTTTTATCATTCTTCAACTACACCAATCGTTATTAAGAACTTGAGGCTTATCGTGTGCGCCTTGCCGCGGAGTAGCCATTGTTGTTTGACTTTATTCCCTGTTGTCTGACCAATACATTGGCTAGTTGACCCATCTAGCACATCATAGGTTCTTGAATGAGTCGTGTGATTTTTTTGTTAACAGTAATCAATGCAACTGCTCGAACAACAACCAGTGATTTTATCTTTTTATGTTAAATATTTAATTAGATACACTAAAAAAGAAGTGCATGCTTTTCTGCGTCTGGCACACATTAATTTCCTCGGTGCCTCAAAATCATAAAACGCTCCCATCCATTGCCTCAGCTAAACACGAATCAAATCACGTAAAATAAACCTAAGAGTCGCATTATATACCTAGGGAGACTGGCTGGCATCCATTTTACACATTTTTATTTAATTTTTAGTCTATTCATTAATACCATTTGTTTCAAGAAATTGATTCATTAGAACAGCAAATATGGCATGGAAGGATTAACTTTTAAATAGGATCACATTGCCCTGCGTAGGTCTCTAGCACCAGTATTAGCGATGCTGTATTTTACAGTCAGACCAATTCATTACTAGTAGATTAGGGGTGAATGTAATTCTTCGGAGACGTAGAGACTGGATTTTTATTTATCACTTGATTAGTCAATGGCGAATAATACCTCAAAAGTATTTTTAATCACACAACCAGTAGAGCTAAAGAATCCATGTTTTTATATCATAAACTGGAACATCCCAAAAAAGATTTATAATAATTAATTTTCCCATGTGACAACTGATAAAAAAAAAGCTTTTTGGCAGATATCAAATAATTCACATAACCTTTGTTCACACTAAAGCAATTAACCAATGGGCTACATATTTTTTCGTGTAGATGTCAACTATTTTCTTGACACTTAGACATGTTTAAAAAAATTATGTAATTGCTGTCACAGGAAAGAAAAATTTTAATCTTCTGAAAAGAAGAGATAAGACAGTGATGGGCACTCATATAATAATCGGTATTCAGATCCTTCATTCGTTCAAAACTCAGAGAACTGCATACTGACATTAAATAGTGGCAATATCTACTATATATATGGTAATATAACACCTCTTACTGATCGTACACACTGTGCCATAAGCACTATCGCACCTAAACAAACTAAAGTAGGAATTATTCCTTAATTAATAGCTGAATATAATCGTGATAGACATTTGAATATAGGGCCAACATATACACCTGCCTCTATATTTCCTTCTTTAGAAAGTAGATAAAGCCAATTAGCTATTATTAACATTAGTTCAGAAATATCAACGATCATCGTTTAAAAAAATCAGTTGGAGATCCTGAAGAACTGTGGGCAAGGACAAGTCAATAGAACTCGCACAGAATCTTATATATATATATATATATATATATGTTTTCTAGACATGCAAGATCAATGTCAAATCGAACTACATACACAGCATAGCTAAATTATCGATAATTATCCAATGAATTAATGCTGGATTCTGAAGTATCTTAAATATAGATTACGATATTTAGGAAGTTTGAGAACGTTCTGTTTGACACAGATTGGGAACCCTTATTTCCGTAGTGACAATGAATAAAGGTTATACAGTTTTTAGCCTAATTTTCTGCTTGCGGTAGTCATCTGCCATCTTGAATATGAGTGTGATAATCACTACCGAGACTGAAATCGATAATATTTTAGAGTTAGTAAATAATCTTACATTACATCAACTTGGTGAAAGTTAAAATCCTCTATTCCTAAAGCAATCCAGTCTAATCATTATCCAAAAATTTAAAATCGATCTGTCCCTACCTCAAATACCTGCAAGTGAAAAAATTGAAAATGCAATATGTTTTTCATGCAGTTTATCTATTTTCTGGTTAATTTTTATAATTAAACGTTATACATTCTGATGTTTAACATTCTGATGTTTATCAATTTTGTATGCCATAATTGCTTTAAAGTTTTGCTACGCAATAGTAAATAGTTTGACTTCCCTCTCCATTTTTTTTAAAAAAAAATTGCCTTTCAAATTTTTTAGTCTTGTTACCTGGTGTCAAGAGGTAAGGAAATTTTAGAGAGCGGATCCAGTACTATCAGTGTCAACGTAAAGGTTGCCGGCAACATACCGAGAAGGGTATCTCAATTTTTCATTGATTAGCAGGTCTGAAAGATATTTGTTAATGTCATTAAAGTTAACAAGACCCACCCAGTCTACACTTTCACTCAATACTATTACAATCAATAAACTCTTAGAAATATTTATTTTTTTGTCTTTCAACATATCCTATTTTACTAGGCTCTTTATTGTGCATTTCTGTTATTTCTCTAGATTATCATGGTTTCTTTTCCAAAAGTTGTTGTCACACTTGGTTCCCATTGTCCTTATGCCACCCCAGCAGCTTTTCTTAGTTGTTATTTTCAAATAAAAGCTATATTGCGGATCTGATTAATTTTGATTCTGTCTCTATTGATATCTCTCGATAAAGGCTTTTTTCTTGGATCGTCGACCTCCCCTTCAAGGCCAGACTGTCTTAATTATTCTAAGTCAAGGGATTCTTAACTGTTAATAACAAAAACAAAACCCCTTATTCTAATTTTTGTCAATCAATAGAGATGCAGCACTCGGATTAATTAATCCAGTGGTAACTTCGAAATACGTGTGGCACTCATGTAATGTATCTAAAATACTATTTACCTGTGTATTTGTGTCTTGGTTGTTTTCTGAAACTAGTTAAGTTAGGCCAATTTTGTGGGGTCCTTCGAGGGCTTGCCCAAAAGCTCATATATTTAGTATTTAGTTGTTAATACTTGTAAAAGGCCACGCTGGTCTTTTGTAGTTAATCATTTATGCCGTGATTAAATGCTAGCACAACTGAAACCTTCTATACTAACTTGAAGTTCTAGTTAATTTTTGAATTTTTGTATTGTCTTTGGTTACCTACAACCTACTAAACAATTAATAATAATTAAACCTTGTTGGTTGTGCCGAGTTTGAACATTATTAATTGTGTGCTAAGTGTTGTTGTACTATGTGATAGATACTTCTAACACTTAAATATGCTGATATATAACAAACCAACTTTACCTTAGTCCCTTAGTCTATATGCACGCAGTAATATTTTAAAATTTTCGTAATCCGAGTCGGATTCTGCTTCCTGATCAGCAGTGGCACGCTTGTTGCCTGTACTGGTTTCGGATCCTGAGTCCATGTTAATGTCTCTGGACTCCAGCGCTTGACTCCTCTCCCTCTGAATGTGTAGGGAGAGTGACCCGCTGTTTTTTTTGTCTCCTTCCTGGGGACGGATCCTGACTTCTGGCTTGAAGTCTTCTTCCCATTGGTGCGGTTAATAGCCACTAGGGGCCAATTCACATTATCCAAGTTGTCGGACATAATTATTAGCTTAATATTTGAACGTTGGTTTTTAACTACTGTTTATTAACTGAAATCAGAATCCAGACTCAGTCCGAGTATTCTGGTTATATAGGTGTGAAATCGGAAGTCCAAACAGTTGACTATGTGTAGTCCATGTGTATTCATTAAATACATTAACTCTGAGTCACTGGTTAATATTATTTTGGATATGATTATTGATTAATTAATTATTATTACCTAGACGGTCAGATCAATTACTTATTATTAACTTCTTAATACTTAGAGGTTAAATGCTAAATAAACCGTAAGTTGATCTTATCTCAGACATCATAAAGTATTTGTACATATACTGCAACAATAGTAGTATATTATATTGAATTGTTTATCTACTTAGGAGAAATTTGCCGGGATCCAGTAATTCTGCCTCCGGAAAGCTGTTTCTGGATATCATTTAATTAACATGGTATTGCAGTATATAACGGTCGTTGGTCCAGGCCCCAAGAATCTCATATTTTAACAATTTAGTGATTGGTATGCGATTGCTAATATGTGATCATAACAAGTTATTATCTTTCATTTGTTGTATTAATGCTGAAAATCACTTCAGTAATTCAAACCCATGTTTTATTTCGCTTTTTTTTTTCTTTTTTTTTTTTTTTTTTTTTTTT